>JAMBLF010001260.1:0-118173 GCA_030578115.1 Leucoptera coffeella
CTACTGAATAATTGCCTCAATTGCTAAATTTCACATGCTATGAGTTATTACAACATAAGCGTTGTACATTAAGTTTAACATGATAAGTTTTGTAATCAATTATGTTGCAGCCTATAACCTAAATTGCAATATCCACCATAGCCCAAAATGAAAAGTTTATGATCTGTACACTCTTATGGATTCGATAAAATGTTTAGTAATTAAGTTATAAAACGTCGTCTATGGTGCATCAACAAAGTCAGCAGCTCAGTGAAAGTTGAAAATACAAATAATTATTTTCGGCTGAATATTTAGTCAATTGTGATGCCAAACTGGCTAAATATGTTCGCTTTGGGATAAGATTTGGATCCTCAACTGGAACGAACCGAAGAACAAGGAAGAGAGCAAGGAATTGGAGCATCGATTTCGTTTTTCTTCGGTTTGTAGCGGCTGGCGGCGTTGGGGTAACCATTGCGATGAAATAACAAGAAGTTCAAACGCCGTGGCATCAGTGTTTGTACTTCAGCCGACATAACCTTAGTGGTGAATGGCTTAATAAAGAATAAAAAAAAAAGTTATAAAACCATCAAATAATGAAAGAAAACAGCGTCGATACCTTGCTAAATAGCAACTACTTACATATCACTTTATTAACCAACCAACTTTAAATGAAAATACCAAGATTACAGATTACACTATTAAATACTCCGGTGAGGAAAACACCGTGAGGAAACCTACCTGTTCCCCGAACAGGTCATAGTGCTGTGTAAATGGCGACAGGGCTTACCTCTTCTCACATTGAGTACTGACTATCTGGTCAACACGTGTGTTCGAGGTGTCCATAGAATTACTACCTTCGCAATTGCGGAGATGGACACCTGAACCTCTCACTACCCCAAAAAGGTTAATGGTCGCGCGTTTGTCTTTTTAGTCTATCACAGTGTAATTACAGCGACCAACCCATTATTGTCGCCATTAAAAGATCAAAGGCCAAATTAAATGGTCCGCCATGACATCAAAGTTCTGAATTGATGAACTGTCTATCTATTTTGTATCGGCGACTTTATCGCAGATGAGATTTATGCAAATATTACGCGGAGGTTTAAGGTGGTTATCCACTAGAGGGCGTTTTGAAAGGTTTACAAATCTGTTTTTACTTAAGCGAATGGAATTATAGTAATGTTTTAGGCGCACTTTAAACGAATTACAGTGCTATTTTAATCTGTTTACGTACAATAATCAAAAGTCTTACGAATGTATTACATTCATATTCCATTGTATATAAAATCAGGTCCATGTTCGTGCTAGTCTGGGACGTAAACATATAACTAGCTAGCTGCCTTTCTTCTTGGTATGTTGGAGAGTGTGATGATGCGAGAGTGTGAACAACTGAGGATAAATAGAATCAATTGGGTGATTGCCAAGCGACAATGTTCCTAAAAGCATCTATGCTAAATAACCTAGGAAATATTATCCAGTATCCGAGGTTCTGTTCATCACAAAATGAATTGCCGGGCTAGCATGTATGTATATAAAATCGCCGAAGGAAAAAGTTATAACTTAAGATCTGTTTGTCTCTTAACTAATATTACTGAGCAAAAAGATCGATTTAAGTAATATGACGACCTTCGTGGCGCGATCGGTTAGCCACCGGAACGCTAATAGTGAGGTCCCGGGTTCGATTCCCGGTGGAGGCAGAGTTAAGAACTACGCTTTTCTACTTGCTTTCCCCGTCTGGTTCTACTGCTTTATTTATCTATATATAATAAGTATATATTTCTTAAATATACGTTGACTAATACCCTTAACACAAGTCTTAAATGAATTTAGAAGGGGCTTGTTCAATTGGTGTAATAATGTCCAAATATTATTATTATTAATATGAAGCGAGTGTAAAAGCAGCCTAATATTTGACTTAGGTTAATCGGCGTTGGAATTGAGATCGCGGAGACCGTGTTGACAATGCCTCAACAAGATTGAGCCCATTACTCCGGTAATTGATATTTTAAACCCGTTTTTCTAAACATACTTAATATCACTATCACTACATAGTATAAAACAAAGTCGCTTTCTCTGTCCCTATGTCCCTTTGTATGCATAAATCTTTGAAACTACGCAACGGATTGTGATGCGGCTATTTTTATTAGATAGAGTGATTCAAGAAGAAGGTTTATAAAATATGTATAATAACATCCATTAAATAGTGCAGTAGGCTATATATTTTATACCCCTGCGAAGCCGTAGCGGGTCACTAGTTCTACATAAACCACTATATGCAAATTTCTATTCAAATTCACTAACCCCCACAGTTTCATACATTATAAAAGTCTATTTTTAGTAAGATTACTACGAAATTTCTCATTTTTTAGTTACACACTTATATTTAATACGGATTATGAGCACGTCATCCTCTTATCCCTTTTGGAGTGGACAGATACTCGGAATAGTAATACCTCTTACGTTAACATAAGGATATCGGGGTTATAGTGCTATTTATACGGAATATTATTAACTGAAGCTTAGGATTGTAGGAAGAAAGGTTATGCGTGTTCTATTTACATTATTTTTGCCTGGAAAATTATAAAATTATAATTAACCATTTTAAAGACGAACTGAAAAAATATTTTGCTACATAATCTAAGTTCATTCTTTTTATTCTAAAGAATCCTGAAAAATGACAGTTTAAACATCACACAGGCAATCTTACATACACATCATGCCATTTTCTTACAGAAGAGTTGACTGAGATCACGGATTCCCATTTGCATCGATACTAAAAAAACACTTTCACTTCAATGACATTCACACCTCATACACACACTCGGCAGTTAGGTACTTCAAAAGTCATCTTTTATAAACATCCATTTCCTATATTCAGTGCTTAAGACTACAACCAAATGCCCTAGATTCAGTTAGGCATCCTGTGCGTCTTACCTAATGCTCTAGCCATGTTTGAATAGAAATGCTAATGTCCTGTTATATTCTGAGGCGAAATGCTGAGTAATATGTAACATGTGAAAATGCTCGAAATGCATTTTAAAATGCATCTTTTTGATATTATACATACATACACATCACGCCTGATTCCCTGTAGATGGGCAGGTAAAGATCACGGCTCCCCATTTGTTTCGATCCTGACAGACCACTTTCGCTTCATTGACACTCATACATCTTCTCATACACACTCGGCAGTTATAGGTACTCCTAAAATATTATAAAACAATTCCGATTACAATTTTGGGATCTCGTCTGAAACGTAAATAGTAAGCTTACGTCTGTTCGTCATAGGAAACAACTAAGTGTGCAAAGCAAAATGATATCTATAATATAATTAGTATCCGTAGAATAAATTCCTCCGCCAGAGAATTAGTCTGGCTATTCAGAGGGGGTACGCTGCCAGCATATTGGGCACTCTGCGCTCCAACGACAGCGACAAATTTAATTTATAGGTAAATATTTTAATGAGTTTTAAGTTTGTAAATATTTTATTAATTTATTGTATAGAATATCAAATATTCCATAGAACATAATGTCCTGATAGTAAAGTTAAATGTTACTATAAGTTATAATGTTCCAAGGTCCTGTTGACCCAGAAGAAGACAATAAAAAGGTGACGTTGTATGTGTACATTTCAATTAAACTAATGTGATTGCAGGAAGAAATTCTGTGATGTTCCGTCTGTCATTAAAAATTATGAATGTAATGTCGAAGAATGAATACAAGAGAGATGGGCAGATATTACCGGACCCAATACAAACCTTTTCATTCAAAACACCATCTGTTTCATCAACCAAAAACCTTTGTCGTCATAGTATTTACATTCATAGAAATTCAGGTTTTGTTACAAATATAATTCCTTTCGGGGTGGTTTACCTCAGAGACAGAACAATGATAACAGTTTGCCAGCCCATTATCCAATAAATTCCATTTTTACCATTAGCACGAGGCATATTAGTTGCGTTCGTTCGTTCTCAGTATTATATAAATTGCTACTGTTGCTACCGATTGAATTAAATTTTGTTGATAAATTAATTTCTCACCGTATAGATTCCATAGAATCCTAGTCTTGTTATCACTTACAACATCCCGGAAAGTAACACAGCTAGTTTGCAGTCTATCACGACTGTGCTAGTCGTGATAGACTGACAACCGATATTTCGTATCACTACATACATAGTATAAAACAAAGTTGCTTCTCTCTGTCCCTATGTCCCTTTGTATGCTTAAATCTTTGAAACTACGCAACGGATTTTGATTCGGTTTTTTATAATAGATAGAGTGATTCAAGAAGAAGGTTTATATGTATAATAACATCCATTAAATAGTGGAGTAGGCTATATATTTTTATACCCGTACTACGCCGGAACGGGTCACTAGTTGGAATATATAGCAAAGAATGAGGTCACCTTAGACTAACAATAAATCAAATTTACCAGAGTAAGCAAGGGTTTGCGAGGGTCAGGCCGACGCATTGTCAGGAAATCATGTGGAATGGACGTAGATTATGATGTTTTATTGATACGAAGGAATATAAAGCTGTCACGTGTTAGTTGAGAGGTAAATCGAATGCTGTCTAGTTGCTTTTCTTACGGGTTTGACTCAGGGTCAAAGATAAAGGTGAACATGAAGATAAGTTTTGGATGTTTAGTTCACCTAAGAAGGAATGGAATTAAAAGAATAGAACATGTTAGTTTATGTATGTATGAAGGTGTATCTCTATAAGCTTTGTGTGTGTGCTTTAATTCGCATTAGTTTAGTAACCAGAGGTATTTATACCAGCGTCTTACAACTAATTGCAATCGAATAGTTCTGAACTACAAGGAATTGCACGTGTCTCTGACCCGACCACCTAACTTAAGATCTCATACTCCACACCGGCAAGTACTTTTTTACTTAACAATGGGTCATTTGTTTATTATGAGTGCCTGTTGAATCTATTACACTGATATTATGTCCACTCAATCGAGTAATTATCATATGATTTCATGTACGTTTACATATTGTAAGTCTATGAAATAGCGAAAGGTTACTTTTTATTACTCTTTGGTTACTTTTTATTATTACACCAATTGAACTAGTCCCTTGCTAAGTACAATTAAGACTTGTGATAAGGGCACTAGTCAACGTAAATTTAATAAATATATACTTATTATATATGGATTACATACATATTATTATATAATAGATATAATCAACAACCAGACTGGGAAGCAGAAGAAAAGCGTAAACTTTTACTAGATAAAAAGGCACAGTAAATTGAATAATAGTATCAATACAAGTTACTTACACGCGTAGGCGTAAATGAGCAATTACGAAGAGTACACAACCACTTGATCGACGAAATCACGTCTCAAATAATAGGATTAAGGCGACAAGGGCCCCGTCATTCTTTTCGCACAATCCGCCCTGATGAGCCGACAATCCCTTTCATTTCGCCCAAATTGGATGTAATGCCGAACGGCCCAGTCATTCCCACGACCTGCGGCGGTCTTATTTAGCCATTTCGTAAGCGACGGTAATCCTTGGGACACGATTGACAACAGTTGTTTCGTGACTGTTTTTCACTAGATGGCGGTGTTTGTGTTTGGAAATTCTCATGGTCTATAGTATATTTTTTATTTATTTTTAGACTCTATACCATGGAGTAATTAATAAGAGGAGTGGGCCTTACGCAATATTTGTATGGAAACTAGCGTGGCATTGCGCGGAGTGAAACGAGGTACGCGAGATGGAGGGGAGATATTACTACCAATTAAAACACGGCATCGGCCAATCAAATCAAGGTATCTTCTTTCTACTACCCATTTTACTCTCCGCACCAATTAAAACACCGCCATTTGGATTCCGCACCGCTCCTTACATCGGGTCCTCTTTATATTTTGGTTCGTGGTCTATACATATACTTATAGTACATACATTAACGTATTTTACTTTTTTTCGAGTTGCACATGGACGGATATATAATATTCAGTTTATGTCACTAGTAGCATAAATATTGGTATTTTGATCACATATGGAACAATGGTGGAAGTTTACTAGCCGATAGCCCAATAAATAATGGTCCATTCGATGGTTTAACCACACAAATCTCTTAACTTGTGTGGTATGTAGGTTAAATAAATGGATTTATAATGCACATTGACAAGTACGCTTCACAATAGTGCTGAAAGCTTGAGTGGTGTATCAATTGAACCCACGTTTGATCGGATATGTGGACGTCAGAGTAAGGCTAAGTGAAGTAAAGTTACTGCGTGATTGCCTCAATTGCTAAATTACACATGCTATGAGATATTTCAACATAAGCGAGTATTTAACATGATAAGTTTTGTAATTAATTATGTTGCTGCCTATCACCTAAATTGCAATATCTACCATAGTCCAAAATGAACAGTTTATGATCTGTACACACTTATGGAGTCGATAAAATGTTGAGTAATAAGTAATATATCCAAAAAAATTATGAAAGAAAACAGTGTCGATACCTTGCTAAATAGCAACTACTTACATTACTTTTCATATTACAGTCTTAACCAACCAAATTTGAATGAAAATACCAAGATTACAGATTACATTATTGAATACTCCGGTGAGGAAAACACCGTAATGAAACCTAACTGTTCCCCGAACAGGTAATAGTTAGTGCTTGTAAATGGCGACATGGCTTACCCTCTGTCACATTGAGTACTGACTATTTGGCCAACACGTGGGTTCTAGGGTGGCAATAGAATTACTACCTTCGCAATTGCGGAGATGGATACCTGAACCTCTGACTAACCCGACTTAATGGTCGTGAACGTGGTTTTTTAGCTATTACAATTATTGTAATTACAGCGACCAACCCATTATTGTCGCCATTAAAAGATCAAAGGCCACAATTAAATGGTCCGCCATGACATCAAAGTTCTGAATTGATGAACTGTCTATCTATTTTGTATCGGCGACTTTATCGCAGATGAGATTTATGCAAATATTACGCGGAGGTTTAAGGTGGTTCTCCACTAGAGGGCGTTTTGAAAGGTTTACAAATAATAATAATAATAATATTTGGACACTATTACACCAATTGAACTAGCCCCTTGTTAACTACATTTAAGACTTGTGTCCACGTATATTTGTCCCTTGTTGGCCCTTGTTAACTATATTTAAGACTTGTGTCCACGTATATTTAAGAAATGTATACCATATTATATATAGATAAATACATATATAGCATATATAATCAACGACCAGACTGGAAAGCAGTAGAAAAGCGTAGTTCTTAACTCTGCCTCCACCGGGAATCGAACCCGGGACCTCACGATTAGCGTTTAGGTGTCTAACCGATCGCGCCACGAAGGTCGTCAAACAAATCTGTTTTTACTTAAGGGAATTGAATGTTTTATGCGCACTTTAAACGAATTACTTACGAATGCGTATACGTACATTCATATTCCATTGTATATAAAATCAGGTCCATGTCCCGTACTAGTCTGGGACGTAAAAATATAACTAGCTGCCTTTCTTGCTGGTATGTCGGAGGGTGTGACGATGCGAGAGTGTGAAGGACTCAGGATAAATAGAATCAATTGAGTGATTGCCAAGCGACTCCTCAACAATGTTCCTAAAAGCATCTATGCTAAATAACCTAGGAAATATTATCCAGTTTCCGAGGTTCTGTCCATCCCAAAATGAATTGCAGGGCTAGCATGTATGTACATAAAATCGCTGAAAGAAAAAGTTATACGTTTGACGACCTCCGTGGCGCGATCGGTTAGCCGCCGGAACGCTAATCGTGAGGTCCCGGGTTCGATTCCCGGTGGAGGCAGAGTTAAGAACCACGCTTTTCTACTGCTTTCCAGTCTTGTCGTTGATTATATATGTATTTATCTATGTATGATATGTATATATTTCTTAAATATATGTTGGCTAACTAGTACCCTTAACACAAGTCTTAAATGAACTTACCAAGGGGCTAGTTTAATTTGTGTAATAATGTCCAAATATTATTATTATTAAAAAGTTATAACTTAAGATCTGTTTGTCTCTTTACTAATATTACTGCGGAATAAGATCGGACTAAGCTATATGAAGCGAGTGTAAAAGCAGCCTAATATTTGACTTAGGTTAATCGGCGTTGGAATTGAGATCGCGGAGACCGTGTTGACAATGCCTCAACAAGATTGAGCCCATTACTCCGGTAATTGATATTTTAGAACCGTTTTTCTAAACATACTTAATATCACTACATAGTATAAAACAAAGTCGCTTTCTTTGTCCCTATGTCCCTTTGTATGCTTTAATCTTTGAAACTACGCAACGGATTTCGTTTCGTTTTTTTTTATAGATAGAGTGATTCAAGAGAAAGGTTTATATGTATAATAACATCCATTAAATAGTGGAGTAGGCTATATATTTTATACCCGTGCGAAGCCGGAGCGGGTCGCTAGTTATAGATAAAACAAAACACTTTTAACACCATGAAACCTTTTGAGGTATTCCACAAAAGACACCATCTCCACAATTACACGGTTAGTGATTTTAGTGCCACTTCTATAAAATGAAATTCAACATAAGGATCATATAACCACTTATTGCATGTAAAAAAAAATATTTACATAAAAAAATGGCCTTAAAATAGATAATCTTAAAAAAACTAAATAAATCTATTAAAACTACTTCGTAAAGGAAAACCAACAGAGAAGAAATGCCAAGAAACTCTCCAGACATTATTCAACACTAATTCAATAATAATAATCCATCAGAATGTGACTGCAGCCTAACTAGTAATCAAACGATATCTTCTGAGCTAACCCACGTGCTTACCAGTAAGTGTGTAAGTGCAGTCGTCTATGGTTCGTCAACAAAGTCTGCAGCTCAGTGAAAGTTGAAAATACAAATAATTAGTTTTGGCTTAATATTTAGTTAATTGTGATGCCAAACTGGCTAAATATGTTCGCTTTGGAATAAGGTTTGGATCCTCAACTGGAACGAACCGAAGAACAAGGATGAATGGATGGAGCTTTGATTTCGTTTTTCTTCGGTTGTAGCGGCTGGCGGCGTTGGTGTAACCATGGCGAGGGAATAACAAGAAATGCAAACGCAGTGGCATCAGTATTTGTACTTCAGCCGACATAACCTTAGTGGTGAATGGCTTAATAAAGAATTAAAAAAAAAGTGTATAAGTGTACCTAATTTGATAAATGGCAAATCGAATCGCTCTCTCTTAAGCTTTGACTAGTGATGGCCGAATCTCTGAGCACCCCGGTTAATGGTCGTGACAACGTGTTTCTTTTTTACTATAACCTATTTCGAGGTTTAGATCATCGTACTTAGTGCTATTTGCAATGTTGTATTTATTAATTATTTATTTCAGAAAACACTCGAAATATTCTACATAAAATAATAAATCACTTTATGCAATAGTTCTATTCAAATTCACTAACCCCACAGTTTGATACATTATAAAAGTCTATTTTTAGTAAGATTACTAGGGCAAATCTCAATTTTAGTTACACACTTATATTTAATACGGTTTATGAGCACGTCATCCTCTTATCCCTTTTGGAGTGGACAGATACTCGGAATAGTAATACCTCTTACGTTAACATAAGGATATCAGGGTTATAGTGCTATTTATACGGAATATTGTTAACTGAAGCCTAGTATTATAAGAGGAAAGGTTATCGTGTTCTATTTACATTTTAACTTCAATCAGGAAATTATGAAATTATAATTAACCATTTAAAAGACGAACTGAAGCTATTTTAATAAAAATACTTTGCTACAAAATCTAACTAAGTTCATTCGTTTTATTCTAAAGAATCCTGAAACATTACAGTTTAACCATCATACAGGCAATCTTACATACACATCATGCCTATTTTGTTACAGAGGAGTTGACTGAGATCATTCCCATTTGCCTCGATACTAAAAAAACACTTTCGCTTCAATGACATTCACACCTCATATACACTCGGCAGTTAGGTTCTTCTAAAGTCACTTTTTATAAACATCCATTTCCAATATTCAGTGCTTAAAGACTACAACCAAATGCCCTAGATTCGGTTAGGCATCCCGTGCGTCTTACCTAAAGCTCTAGCCATGTTTGAATGGAAATGCAAATGTCCTGTTATATTCTGAGGCGAAATGCTGAGTAATATGTAACATGTGAAATGCTCGAAATGCATTTTAAAATGCTTCTTATTGATATTATACATACATACACATCACGCCTGATTCCTTGTAGATGGGCAGGTAGAGATCACGGATCCCCATTTGTTTCGATCCTGACAGACCACTTTCGCTTCATTGACACTCATACATCTTCTCATACACAGTCGGCGGTTATAGGTACTCTTAAAATATTATAAAACAATTCCGTTTACAATTTTTGATCTTGTCTGAAAAGTAAATAGTAAGCTTACGTTTGTTCGTCAGTAGTAAACAATGAAGTGTGCAAAGCAAAAGGATATCTGTTACATGATTAGTATTCGTAGAATATCGAATATTCCATAGAACATAATATCCTGATAGTAATCTTAAAGGTTACTAGAAGTTATAATGTTTTCAGGATCCTGTTGACAATAAAAAGACAATAAAAAGGTGTCTTTGTATGTGCAGTGCATTTCAATTAAATAAATGTAATTGCAGTAAAAAATTCTCGGGTGTTCCGTCCGTCATTAAAAATTATGAATATAATGTAATGTGGAATTCAAGAGAGATAGGTAGAGATTTTCAGGCCCAATACAAAGCTTTTCATTCAAAACACCATGTTTCATCAACCAAAACCTTTGTCGTCATAGTATTTACATACATAGACAATCAAGTTTTGTACATATTACAAAAAATATTTCGGGGTGTGTGTTCTTTTCGGAGTGGTTCCCTCAGAGTCAGAACAATGATAACAGTTTGCTAGCCCATCATCCAATAAATTCCATTATTCCCAAAGCACGAGGCTGCTACCGATTGAATTGAAATATTGTTGAGAAGATAATTTGTCACCAGAACAGTCTCAGAAAAAAACGCAGCTAGTTTGCAGTCTATCACGTCATAGACTAGCACGGGACAACCGATATTTCGTATTGAAATATATAGCAAAGAACGAGGTCACCTTAGACTAACAATAAATCAAATTTACCAGAGTAAGCAAGGGTTTGGGAGGGTCAGTCGTCGCATTGTCAGGAAATCATGTGGAATGAACGTAGATTAAGATGTTTTATTGATAGGAAGGAATATAGAGTTGAAGAATAACACGTGATAGTTGGGAGGTAAATCGAATGCTGTCTAGTTGCTTTTCTTACCAATTTGGCTCAGGGTCAAAGATAAAGGTGAATATGAAGATAAGTTTTGGATGTTTAGTTCACCTAAGAAGGAATAGAATAGAATACATATGTTTATTAATGTATGTATGCAGACGGATCTTTATATGTGCATTTATTGGCATCAATTTTGTAACCAGAGGTATTTATACCAACACGTCTTTCAACTAATTGCAATCGAATAGTTCTTAACTACGAGAAATTGCCTGTCTTTGACCAAACCACCTAACTCAAGGTCTTATACTCCGTACCGACAAGTCAATTCTCATTTTTATTTACTTAAGAAAGGGTAATTATTTTTGGGTATGTTTTGTTTTTACCTGTTGTAACTATTGCACTGATGTTCTGTCTACATTATCGTGGAATTATTATATGATTTCATGTACATATACATATTGTAAGTCAATGAAATAGCGAAAGGTTACTTTTTATTACTCTTTATTAGTTTAAAGTACCATCACATAGACTGCAACATCAGATGATTGAACTAAAAACTATATTATATGACCGTCTGGGGTCGTAAATTCGCACTAGAAAATCTAGTTTAATGGACTACTAAACCTTAATCACATCTTACTGATAATCTTTGTCCACATCTCGAGTTCACTATGCCTAGTCAGTTTATTGCACTGTAAAAAAGAAATTAAAAAGTAACAGTTTGCTACTTGTTTAATTTTTCTATTTTTTTATGGAAACAGTCATTTGATATATGTCATTAAATTTTGACATCCCCTGCAGTTAATCGTTGATGAGAGGTACATATTTATAGAAGGATTCTTCAATCAAGAATAATCCTGACTACAATACATTTTCTCTTTGAATATCTATATATTTATATGTAACGTTTATTATAGGAACTGTCTGAGAACTGAAATGAACTAACCGGTAGGTGCAAGAAGCATAATAATTATATTACTTTCAAAGTTAAACTTAAACTTAGTAAGACATGTAAAAAATTAAGTTTGTGAATTGAGAGTTTTTCTGACAATGCTACATACCTATAGCGGCTAATGTAATATCTGCTTGAACACTAATACGTATCTATCAAAACTCGCTGATGGGTAAACGATTGCTATCCAAAGGGCACTTATCTTGTTCCCTCATATTTTCTATATAACGATGAAAAAATCCTATTTTCAAGAAAGATATAAAAGTCTTATTATTTTCATCTGTTGAATAGTCAAATATAAAGGCGTTAAATGATATTGATACGTAACTTTTTCATTGGATATTTGGTAAAATGTGAGTTAGCATTGTTTATTATTACTATAATGTTCAATTTATGCAGAGATGTTAACATCTGACAACCTCAAAAGGGTACGGTCATAATAGCGTTTATGTAACAAACCTAGATAAGTCTTTGTCAGACCATACAAACACTTACGTACCCGCTAGCGGGGTAGGCAGAGAACCGCTTTTGTTTTAGCGCGACGAAGTTAGTGATTCAATGTCCACCTGGAACCCACGATAACGTATCAGAAGGCAAGCCATAGAAGCAAGAAATAAATGCTAAAACTTTTATGCAATTTTAGCGTCAGGTATCTAATAATTATAATAAGCTTTATTCATAGAAACACATTGGCGTACACAGACAGGAAATTAAAAAAGAGAAAAAAAGTTCATACAAGTAAGTTATTAAATCCTACATGTGCATGTCATTGTCCAGTCAAATGGTCCCAGCTCAGCATATATACAATGATTGAAGTACAATCACTGCGCTGATCTTATGCTAGAACCATCTATCTAACTCATAACAAAGTACATGAAGTGATCTATAGTATATTAGTCATCTATTCCCAGAATAAGACAGTATAAATAAATAATGGCATTTAATCACGGAAGAAATCGTAAAACACCGTGGAACACTCGAGTCAATAAAAGCTGAGTAAACGCCCTTAAGCCTGACTTTAATCCCTTTTTATTCTCGCTAAGGGAGATCATTGCTAATGTGATTATAAGATAAAAAAGGTTTACCCTTCTTCAATCTTGTTACAAGAACAATCAGTTAAGAATTTTGGAATATGTATCGACATATAGAAAAATGGTGACGGTAAAAGTACTTATAACCATGTGTATCCTTTAAGTGTAAGTGGTTTGTTAGGATCGGGTCAAATACGGATCCGTGATCTCTGCCTATCACTCTCCAAGGAAACAGGGGCGATATATATGTATGCATGTAAAGAGTATCTGTAAATATGACAATATGTTATAAAAGCTCGTATTTTGTTTATTATTGATATACTTCTATAAATAACTAGACGTTTCAATAGCCAGTGCAACATGGCTAAAACTTCGAGTAGTAAAGATAATTTCTTTATTATTGTTATAACAAAAAAAATGGCCAGTTACCCTCCTTTGAGACTATGCTGGCGAAACGTGGGCTTAAGCCTGGCCAAAGACTAAAATTCTGTCTACAATGCATCCGGTGGTAAGTACATTGCCCTAGACAGGCACTTATATCTGTGTAGAGGGATAGTATGACGGTATTTTCGTTGAGCTTTATTTGAGAATATAGTTTTGAGTGTTATTTATGTCCATTGTTGTGTATGGCTTGATTTGAATGTAACCTGCTGCTTTTATGTAATTTTCCATTTTATTTTGGTTGTGAATAGTCATTATGTAACTTTTTTTTGTTTTGCCACTTTTATTAAATGAATATTTGCCTCCAACAACAAGCAAAAAGATTAATATTAAAGGACGTGAACGTGTATGCAATAAGAAACAAAGACAAACATATGTGGCTTGAAACGTTTTGATCTATCCAGTTGTTTAAGATTATGATTACTATGATGATGATCCCTGTATTTTGTAATTAATTATTGGATGTAGTTTATTTTGTGGGCAAACTAAGGGAAATATTAAATTGGGCAGCAGGCGCAAGTGTCCATCTTCATAATTCAGCGTGATTAGAATTAGTATAGAAAATAAAATTACGTGCATATTTCATGTTGATAAACAAGCCCCGTGTTGTGGCAAGATAATTTTTAAACAAAAGAATAAATGCTAATATAAAAAATTTGAAACATGTATATTTCATAACAAACGTAGTGTAGGACGCCCCCTGCTAGGTGGACCGATGACCTCAAGAAGGTCGCTGGTAGTGGCTGGATGAGGGCCACGAATGATCGTGTTTTGTGGCTTACCCGTGGGGAGGCCTACGTCCAGCAGTGGACTAGTACAGGCTGATTGATTGATAGTATATTTCATAGGATCAATTCAAGTGCAAGTAAATAAGTGTAATATTTAAAGGGATGAAAAAACACTAACCTTGTAGAGTTTTAGTCAACGACTCCAGGGAGTAAAGCGTAATATGTTTTGCATCTCATCTCACCACCTGTATATCTGAGTGTTGCCAATCTGGTGAAAAACGTTAAGGTCTTCCGTATGACAACACCACTTAATTGCAACTGCGCGAATCTCTGGCCACCAAACAAGGTATTTACGTCGTGAATTCTGCGTGTATTCCACACCTTAGTTGCATTAAATTCATTGAACAAGAAAATTACATTTCGAATACAGTTTAAATAACGTCGGACACAAAATGTTGCGACACAGTTGTAAGCTACGGATATCACGGGATTACGTAGCATCGTTGCTACGAATTTAATACAATTGTGTTGGAGATAGTATTTGATATTCAAACTAAATATAATATTGTTACACTGTAACTGAACTAAATTAAGAATTGTATATTTATACATAAAACGATCTTATTGTGTTCAGTTAATAACGTGGTTGCAATGCAACAGTTTATCTACATCTCCGATGAGAAAATAAATGTTATGTATGTTTCTACGTACCTCCATATTGCATTCAAGGACTTCCATCTATATTTTTATCAGCATGAAATTTATTTTCAGGATTTGGTCTCTGTTACATTCATTATTAGATTGTTTCATTTAATCTTCTTTAAATTGTTGTGTATCAGGTTAGTAATTATATATTATTTAATGCATCAATAACTTTTGAAACAATTCACGAAAACTTCATAATCTAAAACTCTTTACATACTCTCCGTTAGACAACAGACATGACGTAAAACTGCGAGAATAATACACTCAAACAACACGACTCTCTACTTACATTGTATGCATAGTTTATTCAAAATGTATCCCTAGAGTTTGTGACGCCAAAGTTACATGTCAAACGACGTTACGAATTAAGTTTGAGAAATATACCTGAAATGGATATACACTAGAGAAATGGATATTGTAAAGAATATAGACTGTGCTAGAGAAAAGTGATAATATTATCACTTGTCACAAACAATAATCTTCATTTTAAAGTACCTAACATATATTTTAAAAGAAAACGGGGCATATTTTATAAACAAAGTATTACCTTTGTTACCTGACGTTGCGGCCATGTTGCAGATGTCAAGGGTGAATTAGAATGTTTTTTTGTAAAGTGAATAAAAATCGCCAATCTGTTAAAAATATTATCTAACATACAAATATTTTATTTGGACCTTCCCTGTACTATTCCGGGGCGAAAATAAAGTACTTAAATGCTTTTCATTCAAGCATGTTGTAGAAGGCGACTGCGGGACTAGGGATAAATGGAATCTTTTGGGCGACGTCCTTGTATTCTAAAGCCTACATTTTACATAATGTTACCTACTAATTAATAACCAACATAAAGGAAATATTGTCAGTATCAAAACTATGCAATATTTATATTGTACTTACATTGTGATGACGCATTGAATAGTAGTGGTAATTCATACAAATTTCACCTAATTCGTGTGCAAATATTAATTTGCGCTTGTGCATAAATAAAGAATTGAATTGTTTTATGCAATTCGTGTTGAATGCACACTGTATCGGGCTCGTGCCAGTTAAAGTACGTACGTATATTGCTATAGTAAAGAAATCAAAAAGGATCACAATTTCATTATTACTAATCTTAATTATTTAAGAAACCTAGTGCCAAGTGAGTCATTTATTGTTTATGGAGTTTACAAGCATTTTTCGGAAATAGATTTTTGGAATATATTACTTACTACTTAATGTGACAAATGGTAAAACACACTTTTTACTTTTCTGGAACCTTAGTGTATTTTGTAATATCTAAAAAGACCTTTACAAAATCGTTCATAGAAATTTCCAATACTTTATTGGTACGTTCTCGGGTAGCAATTGAACAATGAACCTAATGCTTCGAAAGTACAAAGTACAACCATAGTAGTATAAGTAATTTCATGATTAGAAAAAAAGATAATATCTAAAGAGATCTTTACATAATCGTTCATAGAAATTCCGAATACCTTTATTTGTACGTTCTCGGGTAGGAATTGAACCATGAACCTAATGCTTCGAAAGTAAGCACAACCATATAAAAGTCCAGTAACAAGTTTTCAAGACTAATGAAAAACCTATAATAGCCTGCATCTTGATCTAAGCTCGCCTTTAAGATGTATGAAACTTCTCAACCTTCTAAGAACTAGGTTAAGCAATGGATTGGAAACCTCTGCCTTGTACTATAGCGCTCGTGAACTTTTGTTCGTAAATTCCGATGTAAATCTCAACAATGGCTTTTGAATGAAGATTGCTTTTCCATGTTACTTTGTCCAAGTTGTGCATCTGGTTGTATTACAATAAAACTTCGAGAAGTTTCAAAACTCTCTATAAAACCTAACGCCAGAAATGAACGATGTTTCATCTTAAATTTAATAATGGAACGAATAATCCACGTTGGGAGGGAATCTTTTCAATCTGTTACCAAAATACATACATACGCCTATCTGTATACAGAGGATCAATCTATACCCAATCATTCATTTTTCTATCTATCTTTGTACAGATGTATAGGTACTTTATACCAGGCTTATATGTATGTCAAACAATATCTTAAAAATCTATGTATTTTTTCTAGTTATAATAGTAAGGTGTGTATACGAAGGTAGCGTATACAGAGAAGCAAAAATTGCACAATAAATAATCTATGACTAAATTAAATATTTACATGAAATACTTATTAAAGATACGCCTAGTTAATAATTTACAGAAATTTTTGATATAATTATTTTAGTATAAAAATGACGAAAAGTTACACCAAACCCAAAATAGAAAGAAAGAAAGAAGAAAGAAAGAAAGAAAAAAAACTTTATTCACTAACATACAAAACACAAACATGGAAAAAAAATATGCAAAGAACACCGTTGATGCAGTGAAAAGGTGCTGCCTCAGTATACGATGTAGCTAGGCTACATCACTGGTCCTCCGGCAGCACCCGATTCGGAAACTGTCACAAGCTGCATTTAATAAATAACAAACATACACAAAATAATTCATTTATAATAATCATCGTGGCAAATACAGATATAATACTCATACATAAAATTGATACACTATAATTCATAATCATACTTTGGGGAACATAAACAAGAACATTAGTTATAGGCATGTAAATAGATATAGTCATATACATAAATACACACTCATACATATACGTACATACACATTATATATATACACACATACATATATATACACTATAGACTGTAGTAACATCATAAACATCATATAAACATACATTAATATATTTCAGACACATACACATTAATTCAAACAATTAATAGAAAATATTTATATATATATGGTATTTGCACTGACAAGGTGAGGCATTGATAGGAGTTAGGGTAAGGATTTCTGTTGTTCGAGAAGACAAGCCTTATACCTACGGTAGAAGGCGCCCCTAGAAGCAACGTCACGGATAGGTGGCGGTATATCATTCCAGCATTTGGACGCCGCGAACTTGAAACATCCCCGAAACGCTGCTGAATGGTGCACTGGCAAAGCAGCCCTAACCTTAAAGTGACGGGGGTTTGTTGACCACTTGAGTTTTCGGTACAAGTAAGAAGGGCTCTCCGACCGAATGACACCAAACAACAACGCCGCGAAGTGCAGTCGCCTACGTGACTGCATGTTCAGCAAGTTCGCGTCGTTCAAATACGGAGTGATGCGGGATCGGTAAGGTATATGGAAGCAAAAACGGGTGCATGCGTTTTGAACCCGTTGTATCAGTTTCCTAGTTCGCCCAAGTATACAGTTACCATAAACAACGTCACAGTAGTTCAGCCTTGACAATATCAACGCTTCACTCAGGTTGACACGCAAGTCTACGCTGAGATATTCGCGGATATTGTAAAGAACCTTTAAACGGTAGAAGCAGTTCCCGACTACACTGAGGACGTGCTTCTCGAAATTAAGCCTACCGTCCATCAGCAAGCCCAGGTTCCTAACCTCTTCCACCGCCCCTATGACGTTCCCCCTGATAACTATATCATTGGCGGAAAGGACATCCATCGTACTTCGAATTTGCGACCGACTTCCAAGAACTAAAAGCTTAGACTTGGAGGGGTTCAGCGTAAGACAATTTCTATCAGACCAACACGCAATTCGTTCGAGCTCAGAATTAATGCTCCGTATGCATTCCGACATCCCCGAAGGTTTGGCAGACGCATAAAGCTGCAAATCATCAGCGTAGAGATGATATCGACTGTTTTCGATACTGCTAACGACATCGGCGCTATACAGTATAAAAAGCAGAGGACCTAAGATAGAACCCTGTGGAACTCCCCTCGTCAACACACGAGGGGAAGACCACCGAGTTCCACCGTCCATCCCCCGCAGCCCAACGACTTGTGTTCGATGAGATAGATAACTATCGAACCACTTCACAGCACCGGTAGAAAATCCATAATACGTCATCTTGGATAATAGCAAGGGTATGCTCATACTATCGAAAGCTCTAGAAAAATCGAGTAATACCATTAGGGTGCTCATGCCATCGCCCTGGGCCTGCAGAACGTCGTCGACCACATTCGCCAAGGCGGTCGCAGTAGAGCGGCCCTTCCGGAAGCCCGATTGATATTCGGGCAAAATACCGTTTTCTTCTAGATATTTCGTAAGCTGATCACTCACAACCCTCTCCACTATCTTTGACACACATGGAAGGATACTTATGGGACGAAGGTGGGATATATCAGTCGGGTTAGGTATTTTCGGCAACGGCAGGACCCTGGCAGCTTTCCAACGGGTCGGAAAGATACCAGTGCTGAGGCTCCTGTTCACAATTGCTGTCAATACGTCAATAGTCTCTGGTAATGTCAATAATAGCATGTCAATGTCAATGTCGTCAACACCCTTGGCCCTCGTCTTGATCGCCGAAACAATCTTTGTCACCGCTGCTGCCGAAACCGGCTTCAACGAGAAAGACGAAGAACCAAACCGGTGAAATTCATAATATGTCAAGTCACTAATAGTCACGTCTGCTTTTCCAGGTATGTCCAGGAAATGCCTGTTTATAGAGTCAGGATCGTCAAAAAATTGTGGCAAGTCAGTTTGGTTATTGTCAGTTAGTATTATTTTTTTCAAGTGTTTCCACATTGTCTTTGGATTAGTCCTGTCATTAATTGTCTTGTCAAAATATGCCTGTTTTTCAGAACGCAGAGCCTGAGCGACAAGCCGTTTCAGGTCCTTATAGTACTGCTTATGTGCCTCGATTCCAGTACGCTTGAAACGCCTGTAAGCGTTGTCGCGTAGCCGCATCATAAGCAGCACAGTGCTCGTCAACCAAGGCTTAGGAGCATCCTTCACCAAAATACTCCTGACTGGGGCATGTTTGTCAAAAAGTTGTGTTATGTTGTCAGTCAAAAGAGCTACTAAGTCATCAATGTTGTCATGTGTTGTCATACTAGCCCAGTCTATTTCAGTCAAGTCATTGTTAAGTTTGTTCAAATCAATGTACTTCAGCGGCCGGTACATAATGTGCCTTGGTGCCGGTTTCATCCGCTTCAGATCAAGCTCAGCCAAAACAAAGGCATGCCTGCCTAAGTCAGGGATGTGCTGAACGTCCACAGATCGAACCAGCGCGTCAGTCATTATCAGGTCAATTGTACTTTGAGAATGGTTAGTAAAGTGAGTCGGTTTATTAACATGCTGTGTTAGTTTTAGAATTGTCATAAAGTCAGTCAATGATTTGTGGTTTCTGTCATTATCATTATCAAAATTAATATTAATATCACCTACTAAAACAAGTTTGTCATAATTATTAAAAGATGTTACGGAGTTAGTCAATGCGTCAAAAAAATCGTGCCAAGGCGGCCGGTAAGCCGTCCCAACCACCAGCCGGGTGCCTCGAACTACGACGCGGAACCACATATGTTCCACCGTGGGTGACATGGGGTGGGAAACCAGGCACGCACGCAAGCAACGCCGCAGGTAGAACCCAACGCCACCCCCGCGAGCACGCACGGAGCGCGGCCGCGGCACATGGCGCAGGCGATACCCGGGGAATGGAGGGCGCGCGCCCCTCGTCGCCCCCCCCGTAGCCACGTCTCGTTGATGGCCACCAACTCGCAGTCTGCACGAAGAACCACCGCCTCCAGCTCGTCATGTCCGGTCCCCAGCGAGCCCGCATTAAACAACCCAATCTTGAATCGCTTAATACGAGTCATGGAAACCGTTGAAGGAAATGTCTACATATACCAACGATTTATAAAGATACTTAAACATAATATCACTACTTATATTACACAAATATATACGTGGAAAACATATTTCATACATGTACATATGAATATAATAATTGATATATATGACAATAAATAAACTAAATACATAAGCAGCGACACAGAGACCAAACCGCACCGAATCAAAAGCATCCATTACTAAACAATTAACATATAAAATAATAATTACAAAGGACTTCACACACATATATACAAAAATATTATTCAAACGGGAAGAGGGCCAAAAACCCTCTCCACGTCTTCCTCTTCCAGGATGCGATGAACCGGGGCTCCGTCCGCCTTGCGCGTCAGCACTCGTCCGTCACGGGTCCAGACGAAGCGCCAGCCGCACGCCTTGGCCCGCTCGCGCGCCTGCCCGAACAGCTGCCGGTTGAGGCGGGTGAGGCGCTCGTTCAGGTAGAACCTGCGTGGCTCACCCGGCAGACCCATGTCCGCGGTGGTCGCTCCACGGCGCACGCGGGCCGCGCGGATCAGCTCGTCACGAGTCGACCGCCGCGCAAGCCGAACCACAATGGGCCTTGGTCGACGATCCGGCCCACTAGTGGCCCCAACGGCATCGCGCAGCGGCCCCATCCGCACGGCGCTGACCACGTCCCGTTCGTCCAGCATAAAATGTATAATCTTCACACAATACTTTATTTTAATCAACGTTATGCCAAAAACGTTTTTCCAAGAAAAGGAATAATTATTATTATTGTTTTAAATGAAACCAGAACTTATCTATATTTTAAAACAATCAATATGACTAGTGATCCTGAATGAACCAATTTAATATTCCTAAAAGCTATGTAAGTGTAAGTTGTATATGTTCTGAAACAAACTAGTGCATACTCACTGCGTAACATCTAAAAAAAAAATTAAATTGATATTTTACACACATTTTGAAATATTTATTTTAATCCAAAAATGACGAAGAATTACTCCTTAGATGCTTAATAGTTACTCCATAGCCAATATGTATAATCTTTTAGACACAATACTTTATCGACTATGCGACTACTACATCCTTATTCCGTCATATCTAACCTACGTTTAGCTAAGCTTATGAACATCATAACAAAGCAAACTTTAATGATGTATCCAACTAAGTTTTCCGTCGCATTGATCTCGCAATATGAGTTGGCGTAAATTAAATCAACATTAAGTTCAACAGTGTGAAAACGTGTCATGATGTGTTTTATTTCGGCTCTAATGATATTTACTTGAACAATGTTTGTTTGTTCGGTCATTCGAAAAGAACTGTGATTACTTACATACACATCACGCGCTGTCTTTGTTTAGAAGATAGATAGCGAGCACGGATGCTGTTTACCTAATCCTGGCAAAACACATTCATTTTATTTATTATAATTATGCTATTTCTCACGCATCTCTAATTATCTTAATAAATGCAAACGAAAGTTATTTATCCTACGTCTTTAACATTATTTTATACACATTATACACCCGCCGGTTATATATAGGAAAAACATTAAACTTTTTCAGTATGTTGCCTATTTATTCAACACAAGGGTTGTTAAATACAATCACGTCTCTAAAACTCAAACAAAAATTTGTTTAGGACAAATTATGTCCCACAGGTTTTTTACACTCCTAAAAATGATTTATAAACGCTAATGTATGTGCATGAAAAATATATAAATAACGGCTAAGCACTTACATAAAGTTAATAGCTAAGTTTAAGTGTGTCATACGGTGATTTAGAGTATAACTTAGTTTTAAAATTTACGAGCTACTTACTCGTACCCTAAGTACGGAACTTAGCCATTACTATGCATGCACTAAATAACTTTATGACATTGTAAATTTTATTAATGCGACCGCGTTAGCGTTTACGTAATAAAATGCTTGTTCCAGTAACTTTATTCATATACATCCAATATTAGATGTCAAAAATTACTTATTTAAATTACATTGCAAAAGCATTATAATAGCAAACTCTTTCGGGATTGATAGAGATAGAATGTTCACCATCTACTCAGCTTTGTAATGCTCTGTAAGCAATTGAATCCCATATTATAATATAAAATAATATACATACACATATACACATTATGCCTATTTCCCTATATATAGAGAGCACTCAACGTGATAGATAATTGTCCTGATACTTTGTTGTTTATGTAATATTAAGTCACACATAATAATTGCCACCTAATTTAATGTTCTGAGTGTTTAGTACTAATTTAGTAGAATGAGTTGAATACGTATTAGAACTTAATATATACAGCTTAACAGATCCTCAGGGTACAACCTCGTAACTCTTTAAACACGCTTAGCACAATACTAAGGTTAAAAGGGACTTTTACAATTTACACAACTTCGTACAAAAGATAACACAGGCTCAACAAGCCTATTCCGAAGGCCCAAAGCTACATTTGTTATTCAACGGCCCGTGGGGATGAGTATAAAACTTTTGTCAATTCCACCGAATAGGCCATCACACCCCTATTCTGTTTTGCTGACAAAAGCCTATCCTTTAATCAAGTGCCCATCGAAATAAAGTTTGTTTTATTAAAAATACTAGCGACCCGCTCCGGCTTCGCACTTCTGGCTATTTAATGGATGTTATTATACATATAAACCTATTAAAAATAACCGCATCAAAATCCGTTGCGTAGTTTCAAAGATTTCAGCATACAAAGGGACATAGGGACATAGAAAGCGACTTTGTTTTATACTATGTAGTGATTTGTTCCGTGCTAGGTTGGGACAAATTTTCCAGTGTGTCATAGATTGGAGAGTTGTTAATAGATTAAAGGAGATTGGAATCTATTGGGCGATGAGTTAGCAACCCCTCTACATTGCTAGATTCAAAGAATAACAACATCCATATGAGAATTGAGTATTATGCCTCCGAGCTTCTATTCTACTCTATAGAGATTGAAGGACATGACTTTGTATGTTTATATGAATAAATATGTATAGAATTGTGAGTTTAATTCTTTAATATAAATATCGAAGCAATTGTAGCTGTGGATTTTGAATAAAGGAATATGAATAAATATGGAACTGACGGTTCCGACATTTATCCAATAGTTCGTTCGTTCGTGTATCAATTGAAATGTAATATTCTGCATTTCTATGTTATTTTCATTATAAGGCTGCAATAAAGCTATTGCTCGGTACAATGGATGTTAGGTTTTCCATATCAATGTTATTGATCGTTTATGGAGTTGATTGTTTAGGTCTTAAGCTGTAAATGTCTCTATGAAAAATGATGACGAAAATGATACTGCATAGTGATATTTAGATTATGTTAGATCGACAAAGTGTAAGGATGTACATTGAATGAACATATACATATATATAACCAACAATTAATATATTTTACGTAATAGATCTTCAATATGAATTATCTAGGCATGAGGTGAACCTTTATTTCATCATCCTATACAAAACAAACATACATACATTTATAAATACGCTTCATGACTATCTGCACATGACATAAAAATGATACTCTCTATTAATTTTCCAATCACCTATATTCAGTGGAATAGCTACGAAATTGCGAGCAATCGGGATAAACGTTTAAACTTCATGCAGTACAGTTTTATTAAAATGGGTCGAGTGCTAAAAGTAATGGTTTTTGTTAAGGTATCCTAGAAAAGTTTATTTCGTTTGTGATTCGCTTGAATAAATTCATACAGAGATAAAATAACGTAGTAAGCTAAGCTTAAGGTGTCGGAAAATAATTGATTCAGTATTACGTGCTATCAAAAATAATAAACATATGTTTTATGTTTTTTTTAATACATAATGTTTGTATAAAAAAGTGTGCTTGTGACTTTAAGGCATAAGGTTATCATTCTTGTTTATTCCTTTAGACGCCTCCTACAATATATCAGGAAGAACGGTAGCTATAGTATATTCACACTAAGAAAAATTAACGTCATCATGTCCCCACAATTTGACCAATGAGACGTGACAACAATTGTCTGCAATTGGTCAATTTGACTTGTTTTCTCATTTAGTCACGTCTCATTGGCCAGTTAAACCACTGTGTATCATGATGTCACTATTAATATAATAGCCTATAGTTAGCATTCTTTTTACATTATAGACTAATAACGACGATCTCCGTGCGCGATTGGTTAACCACCTGAACGCTAATTGTAACGTCCCGGGTTCGATTCCCAATAGGCTATTTGACACTATTAAAAATATGTTACTAAATGTGGTCATCCTATTAGATAATAATATAAAAAACCATATTTAGCTCTATTTTATCCGAAAATATTTATTGATTTTGCAAAATAAACATAATAAATTCATATATTTTTTTGAATTTCTTCCTTCACGAGAACGCTCTGTGATTTGCTACGCCTCGCGTGACGTCACACGCAAGTAAACATTGTTTATTGTTATGCACTTAGTGTGATTTTACTGTTTACTTGCCTGTGACGTCACGCAGATCATATGGCGTCCGCCATTACAGAAACAGTGTTTATAGCGCGAATATTGTAATTTAAATTTTAACTCAATATTTTACGGAAAATACTGCAAAATTTGCAGAAATATACATATGGTGTTTTAATCATAAACCAACGAATAATTTGAAACAATTTTTCAAAATCAGTCAAATAGCCTATGGAGGCAGAGTTAAGAACTACGCTTTTATTCTGCTTTCAAGTCTGGTTGTTGATAATAACAAAAAACAACAAACGCATTCACGACCATTAACCCTTGCGGGGTAGTCAGAGGTTCAGGTGTTCATCTCCGCAATTGCGAAGGTGGTAATTCTATGGCCACCTCGAACCCACGTGTTAACCAGATAGTCAGTACTCAATGTGACAGGTGGTCAACCATGTCGCCATTTACAAGCACTAACTATTACCTGTTCGACGAACAGGAAGGTTTCCTCACGATGTTTTCCCTCACCGTATAATTCGATGCATTTCGTAAATGTGTATTTATTACGAAAATGTACATAGAAATTCATTAAAACTCATTTCCATTGGTACATGCTCAAGAGGGATTTAAACCCTGTACCCACTGATACAGAGCCAAGCCCCAAACAACTGAGCTACGTCGAATTGTTGATAATATGTGCTTTATATGTATTTATCTGTATATAGTATGTATATATTACTTAAATATAGTTGACTAATACCCTTAACACAAGTCTTAGATGAACTCACTAAGACGCAAGTTTAATTGACGACCTCCGTGGCGCGATTGGTTAACCACCTGAACGCTACTCCTGAGGTTCCGGGTTCGATTCCCGGTGGAAGCAGAGTTCAGAACTACGCTTTTCTTCTGCCTTCCAGTCTGGTTGTTGATTACATATGCTATATATGTATTTATCTTTATATAATTTGTATATATTTCTTAAATATACGTTGACTAGTACCCTTAACACAAGTCTTAAATGTACTTACCAAGGGGCTAGTTCAATTGTTGTAATTGTGTCCTAATTTTATTATAACACGGAACATTGTTATTATATAACAATATTTATATAGACAACTGTGTATAAAATTGCATTCGGATTGTCCTATAACCTTGACATACAATTTCCACATGACAATACAAAAACCTTTTCCATCAATTACTGAACAATACAGCTTCAATTATATTCAACTTGCGCAGGTATTAAAAACTGCATGAGATCTGTTTCATAGCAGTTGAGGTTGTGCAATGAGAAGTGATCGAGTTTTCGAAATGAAAATGATGTTTCTAAGAATAGTTTTAATTGTTTTGCTTTTTAAATCCTCTTTAGCAGTGTTGGACTGTGATTATTCGGAAGAAGTGGTGAGTTGTTATTGAAAGGTTCAATATTTGGTTCATAGAAAACTATTTCGTGTTTTGTAATAAATACAAATAAATATATCGTATTATTATACAAGCAGTGTCTGCCTACAATGTATTTTTGACTTTAATTAGTATTCTTGAATGCCAGGACGATCCCAGTATCTCTTCTAAACATCATTTAATTATATATTTCAACAAACAGACATAAGAGTTACATTTTATTAATTTTTACACTATTGTAGAATATGCATTGTTTACCATCGTAGTTTTATCACATATCAAACCTAATAGCTAAACCAGCAGTCAACAATCTGTTATATTTAACTAGCGACTCGCTCCGGCTTCGCACGGGTATAAAATATATAGCCTACTCCACTATTTAATGGATGTTATTATACATATAAACCTTCCTCTTGAATCACTCTATCAAATTATAATTAGAATTAAAAAAAAGCACCAAACTCCGTTGCGTAGATTCAAAGATTTAAGCATACAAAGGGACATAGGGACAGAGAAAGCGACTTTGTTTTATACTATGTAGTGATTCTACACCTATACTATAATATAACCTACATTTAATTTTCCCAGTGTGTGTCGCACGAGGAATGTTGCGGAGGCTGTTGCATCGGAGGGGAATGTGTAGAAAGTAAGTTTTAATTAAACAAATGCAAAGGTTTTTCGGCAAAAAAGGTTGAGGATAACAAACCAGAGGGCTTTGTGCCGTATTTCTTGCGAATGTTTATACTTTGTAGCGAAATTTTTTATCTCTACCTCGGGTTTAAAACTGTTTTGCATAAGATTTTTTAATAAGAGTATAGTACAAAATTACAGACATAATCTCAATATAGAAGAACATATATATATAGAAACATATTACATATATTATTTAGTAATGGGCTTTCAAGCCTCTGACTCAAGCCACAATAAAAAAGGAGTGTGCATACACAAGTCGTGATGCCTATATATGTATATCTAACAAGAATTCTAGGATCCCTGGCCAAGTGACTAAACGCAAAGGCGAGAGAAATCAAAATGATATAGAGTACCCGCCACATAAGGTGGCAGTAGCCAAACTTGGAACTAAATTTGACGTTTCCGCCATTGCGTGTTATTTTGTATGAAAGGTAAATTTAGTATTACCAGCGTTGTGTTTTTTGCCCACTCTTTGTAATTTTTATGTTTGTTAAGGGTGATTATAATAAATTGATTTCTGGAGTTTCTTGTTAGTTCTTCTCCAAGGGTCTCCGCTGAACTTCTTCTTCTCAATCGTTACGCTCTTATCAGAGCGGTCGTGGTCTTCATGACGTGGCATCTTGAGCAGCCGAAATGGTTGGTGAACTAACCTCGGTAAAAATATGTAAAGACAATGCTCAGTGCCATGTTTGAAATAGTTTTTTTACATACATACATACACATCACGCCTGATTTCCTGTAGAGGGGTAGGCAGAGATCACGGATCCCCATTTGTCCCGATCCTGACAGACCACTTTCGCTTCATTGACATTCATACATTCTCTAATACACTCTCGGCGGTCTTAGGTACTCCTAACGTCACCTTTTTTCAATATAGCGTCTATCTGACTGTTACATATATGTCTTATTAGGCCGGCCCCTACGTAACCGCCCTTCCACTTCACTCATATATATTCCTTTTGTCAATATATAGTTTTTTAATTTGTACTTAGATCATAAAATAACTTTCAAAGAGAGCTTATGATAGGGCCTATTTTGAATAAAAATATTTTGACTTTTGACTTTGGTATATTAATTTGTTTTATTTGAGTTTATAGCTCTGCAACAAAAGATCGTTACAAATGAAACCTCAATATAATGTATCGAGCCGTATGGCACAGTGAGTGCTAGTTTTGGCGTGTTTACTGGCAACACTGGATTACGCGACTGTGGCGACGCCTCCAACTGCCACCTTATGTGGCGGGTACTCTACTCTACGCATTTACACTTGACTGACAGAACGCGCTGTCATTTAGCTTTAGACTGATTGACTCAACTGACATTTGATTTCTATTAACATAGCATTTTGCCACTTGACTATGTTACAAATCCAACTGCCACCTTATGTGGCGGGTACTCTACTCTACGCATTTACACTTGACTGACACAACTCGCTGTCATTTAGCTTTAGACTGATTGACTCAACTGACATTTGATTTCTATTAACATAGCATTTTGCCACTTGACTATGGATTGTGTATCTATCCATTCATATATACATATACATTCAAGTCCTTTAATCCCTTTCGGGGTGGATAGAACCTCGGAGACATGAAACATCTCCAAAGTCACATTTTATTGGCTGCTAGTCCATCGCCTAATAGATTCCATTGACGTTTTTTTATATATAAAATCAAGTATAGTGCATATAGTATATAACCAATAAAACCTTTCCCACAGCCTACGACTCCTGCATAGACCCGTACGACGTGTGCCTCGACCACTTCTGTTCGGATGGCGAGATCTGTACCATGTACATTCCGCCCGAATGCCCCAGCTGCAATCCCATGCCTGTCTGTAGTCTAATAGTGTGAATTAAATGTCTATGTAGAATACACTTTGTTTTATTTTGTACTAGCGACCCGCTCCGGCTTCGCACGGGTATAAAATATATAGCCTACTCTACTATTTAATGGATGTTATTATACATTTAAACCTTCCTCTTGAATAACTCTATCTATTAAAAAAACCGCATCAAAATTCGTTGCGTAGTTTCAAAGATTTAAGCATACAAAGGGACATAGGGACAGAGAAAGCGACTCTGTTTTATACTATGTAGTGATGTAATATGTATTCGTAATACTACGGTGAGGGAAAACATCGCGAGGAACCTACCTGTTCCCCGAACAGGTAATAATTAGTGCTTGTAAATGGCCGCATGACTTATCACCTGTTGCAGTGTGAACTGACTATCTAGTCAACACGTGGGTTCGAGGTGGCCATAGAATTACTACCTTCGCAATTGCGGAGATGGACACCTGAACCTCAAGGGTTAAGGGTCGTGAATGCGTCTGCCTTTTGTCTTTTTTGTCGTAATAATATATTAGTATTTATGAATATTGTAATCGTAGTATAGTCATTTGGTGAACCTAACTTGTTTGAGCCTTGACTCTGTATCAATGGATTCAGGGTTCAAATCCCACCTGAGCATGTACCAATGGAAATACAGTTAAATGAAATTCTATGTACTTTTCGTAATAAAAAACGTATGTAATATGTATGCATATATTTGTGAATCGGATAGTGACTGCAGCATGTATATACATATAAATGCACGTCCTTTAATCCCTTTTGGGGAGGACTGAACCTCGGAGATATTATATCTCCTGTGTTACAGTTTAACATGAATATCGGGGTTCGCGATGTCATACGGCATATAGGTGACATGTTGCTAGCCCATCGCCCAATGGATTCCATTTACCCTTAGTCGCCTCCTACGACATGGATAAGTCAGTTACCTAATATAATATGACCTTAAACTTCATTTTGTATACAAATAACGCCCTGAAACAGATAGGCATTGAGATAAATTATGAAAGAAGCTCGTACAAGTTCAACAGTTCCTTTTACAAGTTTCGTAATGGCGGAAATAAATTGTTTAATTCTCCACTAGTGGGTGGAAGTTAAATGGAAGTGGGATAGTTTTCGTCTCAGTATTTAACACTTGTATCTATGTGATCTTTTCAAATTAAATGTTTTACTTTATTTGTAAATGTATTTAGCTATAAGTTTAAATTTTATAATTATTATTTTTATTTTAATCTTTATTTATTGTCAATATTAAGATATATGATTTATATTTATTCGTTCAGGCATACACTTGGACTCCGCGTACTTATGATATTTACAAATTTTTAAATTCTTATGCATATCTATATCTATTTATTTTATGTGGTAAAATGCCATAATATTTTATATTAAGTAATAAAAGTTTTATAGAGGGTAACGGTTAGGTGGTTCGTACAGTTTCCTCAATAACAACTTTTAATATTACCCTTCTTCAGATTTTTACATGTTTATTTTATATGTCTCTAAAATGATAAAATGGTGCTTAAAATGATACTTACAAACCACTGAAAGCTTTATTCTAAAGAATAATATACCCAATGGTTAAGACCTCTGACTTCTTATGAGAAAGGACTTCAGTTCGAATCCCGCGTTTCATTTACGTACATAATTTATTTACAGTTTTTAGCGGTGAGGGAAAATATCATGAGGTAACCTGCCTATCCCTCGGGACAGGTAATAAGCCTATATACGGCACTAATGGGCATTTAAGCCTCTGACTCAATCAATCAGCCTATGACAGTCCACTGCTGGACGTAGGCCTCCCCAAGGCAACGCCACAAAACACGATCACTCGCGGCCCTCAGCCAACCACTACCAGCGACCTTTTTCAGGTCATCAGTCCACCTGGCAGGGGGGCGTCCTACACTACGTTTACCGAGACGCGGTCGCCATTCGAGAACCGCCTTGCTCCAACGGTCGTCGGTTCTGCGACAGACGTGACCGGCCCACTGCCCCTTCAGCTTGCAACATCGATAGACAATGTCTACGACATTGGTTCTCTGCCGGATAATCTCGTTCCGGACTCTGTCCCTTAACGAGATACCAAGCATCGAACGTTCCATTGCTCGCTGAGCGACATGTAATCGGTGAGCCAGCCCGACCGTCATGTTCCACGTCTCGGCACCGTACGTCATTACTACCCTACCCCGACACAATAAAAACGGGAGTATGTCACACACAAGTCGTGAATCATATGAATGTATAATATACCAATACCATTTATTTTTTATTTAATACTCGTAGAGACTTTGATAACCACTTTTGTAGTGCTGCCATTTGAATTCCAGCCAGATCTCAGACTATCGTAAGTCTTATAGAAATAAGAGGTCAGAACTTCCTAACCCAAATCTCTTTAGATCAAGTTGAAAACTCCCTCGTTCCTTGAATGGGTAAACAGCTATCAGTGGACTGAAGTTGCAATCAGCTAAATTAATTAGTTACTAGTTGATACATACATATTATAATGTATATACCTTTCTATACTTTTTGGGTCGATATAAACTGCAAAATAAACATACACTGAAACTGAGACATTATAGCTTAGTCTCTTAGTCGCTTCCTACGGCATTCCAAGTACGAAACGCATTTTGTAAAATTTGTTTTACACTAGGAGACTATACCTATTACATACATACAAAAAATATCTTTTCAGGGAGGACAAAACTTTGAAGACATAATAACTCCTTAATCGCATACATACACATCACGCCTATTTCTCTTTAGAGGACATGTTGCGAATGAATGATAGTAGATTGACAAGTATATGTAAATGAAGTGGAATGGCGGTTACGTAAGGACCGGCCCAATAAGACACATGATAGTCAGATAAACGCCATATTGACAAAGGTTGATGTTAGAAGTACATATAACCGCCGAGTGTGTATGTATGAATGTAAATAAAGCCAAAGTGGTATGTCAGGATCGGGACAGATAGGAATATTCTACATAGACCAATGTAATAGACAAAGATAAACGCGTTCGCCATCATTCACCTATACGGGATGGTCAGGTTAGGTTAGGTTAGCTCACTCAACACAACTCACGTGTTGAAAAATGAAGTTTTATTACGAAAATGTACATAGAAATTCATCAAACTTCATTTCCATTTAACGCTCTAGTGGGATTTGAATCCTGTACCCACTGACACAGAGTCAAGCTCCAAACGACTGAGCTACGTTGAACCACTGAACTATGTCGAATTATTCCGATGTATTAACAATAATATTTTTTTAGTATTATTTAATCTAATCTATACTAGCAGCTACAGCATATGTATGTTAGCAAACTAAAAGTAAGCTTTCTAGAAACACAGCGAACTTTCTATCTGCATTTTACACTATCACGTCAAGTACGGTCTGAAGTGTAGATATAAGATTTTGCATGTTTACAAAATGGAGATACGTCAATATTCTTCGCGAGGCAGTCTCTCAGATGTTTATTCAAGATCTCGAGACGGGATGTGGGGTAATATACAAGCACTTATTGGAAAATGATAAATGCTGTTCTAAGTATATCTGTGCTGTTGTGGTATTTGTACAATGTTGAATATAAACAAAACCACATTTACGAAATGCATCGAATTATACGGTGAGGGAAAACGTCATGAGGAAACCTACCTGTTCGTCGAACAGGTAATACTTAGTGCTTGTAAATGGCGACATGGCTTACCACCTGTCACATTGAGTACTGACTATCTGGTTAACACGTGGGTTCGAGGTGTCCATTGAATTACTACCTTCGCAATTGCGGAGATGGAAACCTGAACCTCTGACTACCCTGCAAGAGTTAATGGTCGTGAATGCGTTTGTCTTTTTGTTTGTTGAATATAAAGTTTATGTTGAGGGGTGTAACAGGTAACGAAAAGATGTATGGTTATTTATTAAATAACAACACATAACACAAACAGCAGGAAATATCTACTGTGGTCGCAATATATGCCCAAAGTAACTAAGATTTTCTCTTGTTTATTGTTTTAAGTTAAACGCTTTTATTACAATTAACCACTTTGGGGTGAAATTGTGAAGGTAGTTATTTTATAAATAATATAAAAGTAATTTTGTAACTACCCGAACCTTCTAGCCAGATAGTCAGTATTAAATGTAACAGTACGGTGTTTTAACCCACGATATTTTCTGAGCTATCGAAATAAGTCACATATGTATTTAAGTAATACTTGTTTAAAAATGTCATTTAAACTTTATCCAAAGCTACCTAACAAGGGGATAATTGTGATGAATCTCGGCTGCGTAAAAATCCTCACTTTAAGTGGGGCCATTTTCTCTGTCATTTGTTGGGTCCCTTTTTAAGTTTAATTTATTCGACGCCATTTTGTGGACTAGACACTTTGCTATTATGCTTGAAAGACAGGTACTTGACAAGAGTATGCTAATGAAGTTTTTAAACTAGTTTGAGACATTATATATTGACTAATTAGCCTTTCAGTGTTAAATAAGACTTTTGAAATATACTTTTTACGTACGAGTATGTACCCGATTTCAATTCCCGATACGGACAGAGTTAAGAACTACGCTTTTTGTTTTCTGGTCCGGTTGTTGATTATATATTGCATATGTATTTAAAGTAATTATATATTTCTGAAATAAACGTTAACTAGTCCCTTAACTCAAATCATAAATAAACAAAACACATCGTTAAGAAATAAACTTACAAAGGGGCTAGCTCAATTAGTGTATTAGTGTCCTATTTATTACACCAAACATACCAGGCACGTATACTAAGAGACGATCTGAACCATTTACAAAAATAAAATTAAGTTGATTGTGACATATTCAATTCGAGTAATTCTTAAATGACTTACATAAATACATTATCACCTTGTGCTTATTACTGGTTTAATTATACCTACTTACATACATACACATAGTATTACTTAATTTTCTCCTTTACATACATATATATTTACGCCCTTCAATCCCTTTCGGGGTTGGGCTAAAATATAGGTTACAATAGCCAGCATCTCCATAAAAAATATTCAAGTAACCCCCTCTTCACAGATTCCTATCATATAGAGTTTGACATACTTAATTTATACGAGTAAACAACCAATAAGGAAGATATGTGAGGGGCCTGCCCAATACGACATATGACAGTCAGATAGACGCTATATTGAAAAAGGGTGAAGTTAGGAGTATCTATAACCGCCGAGTGTGTATTAGAAGATGAGTGTCAATGAAGCGAAAGTGGTCTGTCAGGATCGGGACAAATGGGTTCCGTGATCTCTGCCTACGCGTCTACTGGGAATCAGGCGTGATGTGTATGTATGTATGTAAACAATCAACTTAAGATATATCTTCGCATATTGGTTACAAACCAGAAAGAATACAAGTCACATACAAATAGGATGTTCTTACATTGATACATCAATCTCGTCTGTCACATAACTTGGCAATAAGATGGAACAGTTCAGTCATTGGTGACGGGTTGACAGCCCATCGCTCTATATCAATCAGAGTTTACACCTAGTTCCTAGTCAGCTTTGTCACGTGTCAGGTAAATAGCTTTGTAGTAGATGTTTGTTTATTATGATAAGTTATTAACAATTCTTCTTCTTGTTCTAAGCATTTTCGTTACCACTGCGAGCTGTAGACAGCACGCAATCGAATTTATTATTTTTTTTAAATAATAATAACCTTTATTGAGACATCCACATCTATTTACATACAATATTCAACATACAATAGAATTCATAGACAATAATGGAATTACATAATACACAACACATAAAATTACATAAATATAAATTCAATTTTCGATTTCTATCATACACATCACGCCTATTCTATCATAAAACATAAACATACGCTTCACGACATGTCACACACTCCCTTTATTATTGTGGAGCGGTAGTCAGAGATTTGATTACCCATCTCTGAAATTTCTAAGGTATGTTAGGTATGAGTCACTTGATGATCGCGTTTCACTACATAGATAACATCCAACGTGATAGGTATTGAACCGTATCGCCGTATATAGGCACTGGCAATTACCTATCCCGAGCGACAGGCAGGTTTCCTCACGATGTTTTCCCTCACCGTTAGCGACTATAAATTATGTACGTAAATGAAAGACACATATTAAAATTTCATTCCTTGGTGGACATAACAGTGATTCGATCCAAGGACCTTTCTATCATATAAAGTTATCAGGTTCTATCTATATTCTGAATATTTGATAAAGGAAGCTCCCGCAAGCCGGAATTGATAAGCTGAAGAATTAGAATTGGATTACAAAAAAAACCAAACGCATTCACGACCATTAACCCTTGCGGGGTAGTCAGAGGTTCAGGTTCCCATCTCCACAATTGCGAAGGTAGTAATTCTATGGACACCTTACACACCACCTTAAACCCACGTGTTAACCAGATAGTCAGTACTCAATGTGACAGGTGGTCAGCCATGTCGCCATTTACAAGCACTAACTATTACCTGTTTGACGTACAGGTAGGTTTCCTCACGATGTTTTCCCTCTTTTTTTGAATTGGATTATTAGAAACTTAACTTGCATTTAATAGCAAAACCACATCCAGTGTAGTTTGTATAATAGTATTACAATAGGTATATTTTCATGGTTTCATTTCTGTCAAAAAGGTCATATTCTAAGAAATAAAACCTTTTCTCGATAAATATTAACTTATCCATCCGGTTTAAGATGAGGTTAATAAAAACATCGGTTGCAGTTTTTCATACATACCTACATACACATCACACCTGAATCCCTGTACACGGGTAGGCAGAGTTCACGGATCCCAAACCACTTTCGCTTCATTGACATACACCTTCTTAAACACTCGGCGGTTATAGGTACTCTAACGTCACCTTTTTGCATTTTTTCGTCCATCGTGCATGTCTGCCCGTGACCATGGCTGCTGCAACGTAGCCGAAACGTCGCGTTTATATATATATATATATATATATAAACATACGCGATAAGTCCCTTATTAATCATCAAGCATTACTCAAAGATTCCTTTGTATCAAACAACAGCTAGTTACCCAATACGATCCCAGCTTAACACAGCAAGACTTACAACCGGTTCATACTGGTATAATAGTAACTCGTAAAACAGTCCAAGAGACAATAAAACTCTTCTGGTAAGAGCTGAATTTGTGGGACGTTTCAAAGGGCGCATAAACGTCAGGAGACGCATAAAGCGACATCGGGACAGATCTTAACCTTGTCTAATTGAATTTGGGCCTAGAATAGGAAAGTACAGTCAACGCTAAAAGTGATAGTTCTGTTAGTTATTAATACTGATGCCTCAATACTATCCCATTACGTAGGTAAGTAACAAAATTCTGTTGCAACCACATATAGTACATCATCTACCCCAAATGGGTTATTCCTATCTGTGTACCATCAACGCTAAAAGTGCAGTCCCAGTAACTTTTTATAAGGTTTAAGTTTGTAAGAACAAAAGATAATATTTTAAATTTTAAAACTGGCGCCACTACGCATTGTCGTGGCTACTACACGTTCGCGTGCTTCGAAATGAAATATTGTCTTCTGTTCTTATGAACTTAAACCTTATAAAAAGTTACTGGGACTGTACTTTTAGCGTTGACTGATGATATACTATCTGTGGTTGCAACAGATTTTTGTTACTTACCTACGTAATGGGATAGTATTGAAGCCTCAGTATTAATAACTATCAGGATAGATCGACAAATCTCATATACAAAATAGGTGCTCGGTGCACGGTTATATAATAAATAGCCTACTCCACTATTTAATGGATGTTATTATACATATAAACCTTCCTCTTGAATCACTCTATCTATTAAAAAAAAACCGCATCAAAATCCGTTACGTAGTTTCAAAGATTTAAACATACAAAGGGTCATGGACAGAGAAAGCGACTTTGTTTTATACTATCTAGTGATATGAGACAGGGTCGTATCACGATAAATTAATTAAGATGTAAATACCTTTATTTCACCCGACGTTTCGACCCAGTTGCATAGGCCGTGGTCGCGGGAAGACATCAATCATCAAGAGTCTCCCTGTCCTAGTGTGTCATGTCATGAATAAATTAAAAAGTCGTACTAAACAGAGTTCCCTACCACTTCTTATTGACCCCAATCATGTAGTCCATTTAGCAGAGGCCTCGAAACTTCCACATTATTCCCCCAGATAAGATTTATTCGTAATTTTGTTCTTTGACAGTTGTGACGTCTCATTAAAGAACTTTTCCATCCATTTGCAGTGTCCGCTTTAGGAATTCATAATATTTATATGATTAGGTTCTATAATGTATTCGCGTTAAGAAAATAGTGACGTCATAAAATTCAGACGTTAAACTGGCCAATGAGAAGTGAGTGAATTAGAAAACAGTCACATTGACCAATCGCAGACAACCGTTGTCACGTCTCATTGGTCAAATCGTTTGGGTAATGATGACGTCACTATTTTCTTAACGCGAATACACTATAGAGTAGCAATTACATATAATGCTTAGTACCTATGTATAGAAGGAAATTGAGAGTAAATTAAATCAATTGCATTATGGGCTAGAAACCTGTGTAGTGATAAATATTATTGGTAAATCCAGTACTAATACTGATGAAATATTCCGTTTACCCTAAAACGAATACTCATTGAATTTATATGCACTCTTAGTCTTTATAATAAGAAATTAGTTTTTAATATAAAGAAATAAAAATAAAAGATCGTGTTCACGACAATTAACCCTGGCTAGGTAATCATAGGTTTAGGTTGGCATTTCCGCAAAAAGAAAAAAAAGAAATTAGTACGAATATGAACGAACTATGAGTTAAACAACATTTTTCAATTAACTCTCAACGTATAAATAAATCCCCCACGACTCATACTTAATGCAATAGACCCGTGACTTCATAAAACATTTCCACATTAACAAGTCGTTAGGCGCGTGTCAATTTTGACAGGTAATGTTTCGTGAAAAGAGGTCAGGAGGAAAACGAACCTCCGTGGTGTGGCGAAGAAAAATTGCGACACATTCCTGTTTACTCACACGCTGACATTTGATCTCGGTCCATTTAGTGACAAGATGGCGGCTTGGTTAGTTTACAAAGGTAACGTGATTTTCTGTGATTGATGAAGCTTTTGTTTGGCTTAATTGCGTCACTTCCAAAGGAAAGGGATAGACTGGACATATGTACATTACATACATACACATCTACCTGTTTCCCTACAGACGGGTAGGCAGTAATCATGGATCCGGAGGAAAACACTTTCGCTTCATTCACTTTCATACACTTCCTCATACAAACTCATCGGGTATAGGTACGTACTAACGTAACTCACTTCTTTCAATATTTTGTCTATGTGACTGACATACGTCTTAATATGTTATACGTTTTATTGGTCCAACTCCTATGTAACCGCCCTTCCACCTCACTTAGATACATATATCCCTTTTATCAATCTACTATCATTGATCCGCATAACATAGACTGGACATCACGTTTGATTTTAGATTTAAACTTGTGGTGAAAACTAGAATGTTTGCGGTATAAAGTTATTAAATTTGATATTCGAAGGTTTGAGTTTCAATTCCCACAGAGCACGTACGAATAGAAATTAAATTTACTACATTTCTGCACCATTTGTCACGTTAAGATGATAAATGCGTTTGTGGAAATAGGGGTTCCGTGAAATTAGAACATTAGAAACGGTATGTTCGAGATTTATTCCCCTCTGACCATCTGGCATTTTATGTACGTAGCCACTCATACATATTTGGAAAATAATCAAATAGTTATACTGAGGTACTGTATTGAGAGGAAACAGTATTTACTACGAGAATACTACGGTACGGGAAAACAACGTGAGAAAACCTACCTGTTTCCCGATCAGGTAATAGTCAGTGCTTGTAAATGGTGACATGGCTTACCACCCGTCACATTGAGTACTGACTACCTGTGCAACACGTGGGTTCGAGGTGGCCATAGAATTACTACCTTCGCAATTGCCGAGATGAACACCTGAACCTCTGACTACCCTGGAAGGGTTAATGGTCGTGAACGCGTTATGAAACAGTATGTTTAATACCACAGTGCAAACAGTAAACAGTAAGTCGACTACCAGCCTGTCTACCCTTTTTATACCTACTCTTATACTCACGGGAAGTTTAACTGCTACTACACTATAGTTTTAAAAGATTCGCGATTTATACTCATGATTAATAACTAACGGGACTTATCGCGTATGTTTTTTTATAATAAAGTTACCTTTATTAACCCGACGTTTCGGCTACGTTGCAGCAGCCATGGTCACGGGCAGATGCTGAGCAGCAGCATGATCGCGTGAAGCCACAAGATACTGAGAGTGAGTGTAGTGTGTAGGTCGCGTGTTATTAATAAAAACGTAGCAGTGAGGGTAGTCGGAGAAGAATCTGACAGGGCGCTGCGTTGGAGGTGAAGAAATATGAATCGTCAGTTTCGTCAGTCTGCCCGTGACCATGGCTGCTGCAACGTAGCCGAAACGTCGGGTTAATAAAGGTAACTATTATATAAAAACATGCTACTATACTATTTTCCCTTATTTTATGCTTGTTCGTGTGAAACTGCGAATATACATGGCACCGAGTCCAAATACACACATTTTAACGGAAGGCGGTCTATTTGTATGAAGTGAAACTACTGTTTACTGTATATTGACTATTCGCCATATTTTATTTACTTTGTGAGACCGGTTCGTATCACGATAAATTAATAAAAATATAAATACCTTTATTTCACCCGACGTTTCGACCTAGTTGTTTCGTGGTCGCGGGATGATATAAAAATAACTTTTCGCCATATAAAGGTGATATTCAATAACTAACCAATCAACAATGGACTGATGGTAGTCATTCAACTTCGATATACCCTTTGAGACTACCAAAGACAAAAACGATAGTTTTAAGAGATTCGCGATTTACACTCTGATTAATAACTAACGGGACTTATCGCGTATGTTTTTATATAATAAAGTTACCTTTATTAACCCAGCGTTAAAAAGACAAAAAGACAAAAAAAATTACAGACAACATAAATATACATTAGCAACATTAAATTACAAAAGCCCCAAACATATAGTCGGAACAATTTTCGCTTATCTATTAGGAAAAGAGAAAACCTGCCTGCATTTCGTCCGTCTCGGGTTGAAATTGAAAATGTTTCCGAGCGAGCCAACAAAAGGATCGAATATTCATGAAAGCACCCGATTGTCCACTCGACGCTATCTATAAATATCGGGCTTTAATTAAATTGTTCACCAAGATTCTTTCTCTACGCTGATTAAAATTAAAGCGAAAATTGAGGTTATATTTGCCAATAGGGAATACTTATTTGTGCTTTTGAATAAAGTTTATGTATATGTTTTTATGTACATTAGAGTCCTGTGCTAGTCTGAAATTTAACTGTGTACTATTTGCTTTTTCTTGCTGCATATTGCAAGTACTGACGGGATTACAGTCAACGGAATTTAATAAGCTATGTTCAACAAACCTGCTTTCACAGTCCCGAATTTTGCGGAACCTAATATTAATAATATACATATTTTAAACAATTTACAAATATATGCATATGCATCACGGTCGCATATCCTCCCGGAGTGGTCAGAGGTTAAATGTCCACCATCCACTGTGCATTTTGATGGTCTTTAGCCACTCAAAACACACTTTTTACGTGAACAGCAGTGTCCAATCTGACAGTTGATATACCATGCCACCATATAGACTTTACAATGTTGTCTTAAACAAACATACTACTTTTCCATACAAAGACTATAACAACGAGTGTGTATGCATCGTAAACAGCGAGCCAGCATTCAATATGGCGGCCCATGTAAAGGTACTTCACACAGCTTGAAGTAGCCGTTATGAGTTTGGATATCCATAAACTGCACATAACTCTCGCAGCACGAGTTCATAAGTCTTTGCCTCCCACTATTAAGACTCATAACACTGAGCTGGGTTATAAGAGGTTTGAGTGTCTATATTGGAAAATATGGAGTAAAGTTTTCACGCGGCCTATGCAACTGGGTCGAACCGTCGGGTATAATAAAAGTATTTATATCTTTATTAATTTATCGTGAAACGACCCGGTTTAACATAGTAAAATGGAGTAAAATTGTGTATATCGAACATCAATCACAGATAATAAAATGCATCAATTACAAAAATATTTGCGTAATGCACCAAATACAGTGAGGGAGAGTATCGTGAAGAAACCGGTCTGTTCCTTACAACAGATAATAGATGGTTGGCCTCCTGTCACATTAGGTAACAGTCTGTTAAACACGGCGATTCTGAGTGGCCATATCTGCATTAACTTCGCATTGTACAGATGAATACAGGAATCTGAGTATATACCACAAGCGCTGAAGATCGTAAAAGTGTTTGTTCGTTAAATGGGACTTCACTTGTATCGAAATCTACAGACAACTGGAAAGATTTGACACTATTCAAAAAAGAATATTCATATTTGCGTCAAACAGGTGTATAGAATAGAAAATATAAATAATAGAATAGAAACATGTTGCAGAGTAAAATTATTGAAATAATTCAAATATGGTTAATGATCCTATGCTGATTATTATTGTGTCTACCCGTGACCAAGGCTGCTGCAACGTAGCCGGAACGTCGGGTTAATAATAAAGGTAACTTGAATTGATTATTATATAAAAACTTACGCGATAAGTCCCGTTAGTTATAAATCATGATCCTATGCTTGAAAACATCTAAGAATATCTTAGAAATATTAACAATGGTTCTATGCCGAGCTTAGACGCCAAAACCAAGACAGCTGTTTACATTATTTGTTTACATTCTATTCCAGTCCCATACTCTCACAGGACACAGGTTAATGAGATGGTAATACCCCATTTGTTATGGTAAAAGGCTAGCCTCCCCTTAACTCAATTACAGAGGGTGGCAATTTCATATGAGCAGGTAAAAACAAATTATTATAGGGTGTAAAATTTAATAACATGTTGCGTAAATACGGAGTAGGAAAGGTACCAAGGGTCCAAGTCTGCTAACGCGTTTCAGCACAAACGCAGTTCAATATCAGATCAGTAATAGTGTGAAGTTGGTAGTGGATGACCCAAAGAGTAACAATCAGGTCATTACAAGTGTCAAATTTCACCATTGTAATCGGAAATTTTGTGTGTGTTGCAAAATTTGCTTAAATACTGGCGAAATTTGTCACTTTTGCTAATCCACTACCTACTTCACACTATTACTGATCTGATATTGAACTGATATTTTGCAAAAAGCATGTGGATTACGGCCCCAGAAGTGTGTTACGCAATTATTATGTGGAAATGTACTTTGTAATTGCTTGGTTAAAAGGAAATTTCCATTGGTACAAGCTTGAAAACTTAATTTAAATCTTACATCCATCAGCTAATAAACCTGCTGTGTTGGACTTTTGCTGCGACAATGACATACGCAACCTGTATCCGACTTTACCGTCTAGTTTTATAAGTTGTTTTTAGTTTGACTTACTTGACTTATTGTCCTATGTCCCCCGGGTGGGGCAGAGGGCGTCCACAACAGTCTTCCATCCCGATCGGTCTTGAGCTTCGCGTTTAATCTCGCTCCAGGTCTTCCCTATTCTCTTCGCTTCATCTGTAACGGTGCGCCGCCAGGATTGCTTGGGGCGACCACGCTTGCGCTTTCCCTGGGGATTCCAGTCCATCGCCTGCTTTGGGATGTGACTTGGGTCTCTGCGCAGCGTGTGGCCAATCCAGTTCCATTTGCGGCGCTTGATCTGATGGTCGATCGGGGTTTCGTGGCAGCGTTCCAATAGTTGTTCGTTGGATATTTTCTCGGGCCAGAATATACCGAGAATTCGGCGAAGGGAACGATTCACAAAGACCTGGAGACGGTGCGAGATGGCTTTTGTAACCTTCCACGTTTCGCACCCATATAGCAGTACGGACTTAACGTTTGACGCGAATATTTTAAGATTGACTCGCTGGGTCAATTTCCGTGACTGCCACACCGGCCGAAGTTGTGCGAAGGCTGCTCTGGGCTCTATATGTTTTTAGTTTACGTTTTTATAAATTTGCTGTGCTAGTGTAGCTATGGATTATCGGTTATTTAGTTATTTATCCAAAATTCTGAGTTATATCGCTTATGTTTTCATGTATTCCGCTTTAAATTCTTGGTGTTTAAACAACTTGGAAATGCACACATGTATCACGTTTCCTTCAATTCTTTTAATTCCTGAGAAATTTGAGGCACCAGATAGAGGCTTCTATAACTCATTCAGAAATAAATATTAACAAAAAAGCATACTATCTGTCCTAACTAATTAGCTCTTTGCTTAGTCTTTTAAAGACACATAACAAGCTAAGCAAAATAATGCCTAATATTCTAATCAAGTCAATCGAAAGCCAAGCTTCAAATCTTTAATACATTGGACAAACACTTCAAACGAATAATTGCCATAACGGCAGGCAGAGAGCGCTGAAAATAAACAACACCATCTAGTGGTGAAAGACGCACTTAATATTCTGAAAGCAATCAAGGCGAGAGCTTAAATAACTTGTAAGTTTAATTTATGCTGAAAGTTTTTCGTAATTGTTTCTCGAATCAATTGTTTGTCTTACATAAAGTGTTGGCAAATCTTTGAAAGTTGTTTTGCATTTTTTAGTTATATTTTTGATGTCAATCTATATTATTTTGGGGTTCAATGTAAGATGAAGAAAAAGATATAGATAAAGTTGTTGCATCATTGACTAGGTGGTTTCATAGGTATTTTTGTATGATGAGGTTTTACTTACATAAATTAAATCCTTAATTGCGAGCCTATTACTGCGAAAGAATAATCTGAATGTAGTTAGTGGTCCTTCGAATCATTTCTTTTTCTCGTAAGGGAATTATAGAAGCGAGTGTGTACCTACTTATACATGTAGTACATGCTATTCAGTGCTCGTCATTGTCATCAAGTACAATAAAGACGACAAGGATTTCTAATGTTTTAAGCTAATGTTATGTTAATCATAAGAAATGTCTACCCTTCTATATGATTCAGCATGTAAGAACTATACATATAGCATTATATTACATGCATCACAGTATTCACTAATACACCTAACGCCACCTGTTTGTAAAGATATCCAATAAATCTCCCGTAACAACTTTTATTAGGTTTTACGAAATACCTTCGCATAATTAAACCGCCTTCCAACTAATAAAGTACAGCCGAGCCTCTCCAATCTAGACTTGGGAGAATTAATTTGAAATAATATCATTGGTTTGCTTTTAATTTACGTAGGCTTCACGACTGTCATTTGAGGGGTAGGTAGAGCCTTGAAAGGCCACCTGTTGACATTACGAAGTCCACTTTTTAGGAAATAGTGAATAAAGATCTTGATCTTTTAAGATTCGATAGGTACAGTCAACGCTAAAAGTGAAGTCCCAGTAATTTTTTATAAGGTTTACGATTATAAGAACGAAAGACAATATTTTTCTTTTCGAAGCACGCGAACGTAGAGTGGCAATGACAATCCATAGTGGCGCCAGTTTCTAATGTAAAATATTGCTTTAAACCTTATAAAAAGTTACTGGGACTGCACTTTTAGCGTTGACTGCACATAATTTCTCGAAAATCTAAAACTACGTATTACACGATTGAGTCCAATTGTTATTCTTGAAAGTGACTCAAAACTTGTGAACCTACTCTTCCCTTTTTTCTAAATATACGTCAGATCTTAGTCCCGTCACAGATAATATAATACTATACAGTACAGATACCCCATCCCATACAAATTTTTTGGTTAGTGCTAACTTCTTATTTTACTCCGCTTATTTTTGAAGCGAAATTGGAAAAACAGATGGCGTGACATCGAATGCATGAAATCGTGCATAAATCGTGCATCTTCTCAATAATAGAGGTCACTTTTCTATTTGTCCATACTAGAGCGATTAGCTAGCTAAATTAAGTGAAATTGCTCCATCTAAATTTGAGTAGGGTATATTATACTCGCCGATACTTTTTTCATTATTTTTTATCTCTGTTTCAATTGGTCCCACCTAACACGTTTTACGGCTAAGACGGACCAGAGTGTGGACGCAAGGCACATATTTATTAGAAATTAGAAATAAACATTGGTGCCGCCGGGATTCGAACCTGGATCACTCAGAGAGTTAAGGCGCTAATCCACTCGGCTACCCCGCCACCTATGTATAGGTACCTTCAAGGTGCCTTCCTTAAAAAACTTGAATGACATACGAGTAGGTATAAAGGATCTGATAGGCAGAGCATGTCAAATACCGTTTGCTCAATTTATGGTTTATTTTATAAGGTGTTTAGATTCATAAGGTGTTTCTATAAAATAAAGTAGGTATGTAAAATTCACCGCAGAGTCTATTTCTAGCGTACAAGTATCCGTCGTCAGACGATTTTACCTCGATGTACTCACAATTCAGCCTTCTGTGCTTGGTCACAGGTCTCACAGATATTATTATGTAAACCGGTTTTTTTCCATCAAGCTGTAAGAGGCGACAAGGAGACTAGGGACAATGTTAATAATGGTCATGAGCGCATATAAGTACGCATACATAATATTATGTCATGAATTAGAATTACATATATATACATACGCGTCACGCCCGCTTCCCCTTAGAGCGGTGACAGAGATTACGTAGCCCCATTTCTCCTGATCCTGGCATGCCACGTTCGCCTCTTTAACACCTTTGCATACATGGTTGCCAATTACAGGTACTCCTTACATCCCCTTTTCTCAGTACTTCTAACTAATATATAAAATTACAAATACAGCATGTCTAATACTGTTTGCTCATTTTATGGTTTATTTTCGATTCATAAGGTCACAGATAATAAAATACTAAGGTGTTTCTATAAAATTAAGTAGGTATGTAAATTTAATAAAGTGGTATGCCAGCATCAATATCAATCAAGTCATGGGCACAGATAATATAATTCTGTCACGTGTGAGGGGTTGCCAACCCATCGCCCAAAATAAATAGTAAGACAGTTTAATTTGCTTTGCATTATATTATTAGATTGAGATTGTTAGATCACTATAGGCAGTTACATTTGGTCAAAGAGTTCACCTAAATAAATACCTAATCCTCATGAGTATTCTGGAATACCTACAATATATTATAGAATTTAAATGGATAATTAATCCGTGTTTCACCAATACAGTTTGACACCCTTCGTGTAGGTGTCGTAAAAGGCGACTGAGGGATGCAGACCGGTAAAAGTAGGTACTGTCTTAGCAGTGAGCGCATACACGTACGTAAGTATACATATTTATGAAATAGAATTACGTACATACGCGTCACGCCCGCTTCTCCCTAGAGGGGTGGCAGAAATCACGTAGCCCCATTTCTCCCATGAATATAAGTTATACCTACCAAGGTATTCATTTATAAATCGAAATCAAGCGACGCGCGCGACTACCTCGACCACAGACAGGCGCCGCGCCTTATCGCGTGAGTGTGCGTGACTTGTGTTTAGGTGCGTAGTACCTAGCTAGGTAGAAACTAAAAAGTAAAATCCGAACTTTTATTTTCACATTTTGAGGAAGATTTTAAGGGTTTCACTGTGAAGTGTCTGTGTATGCTAGTGATATATATATATAATTAAATATAATAAAATTTTCTTTCTACCGAATATGCCTTCGAAATATATATAATAGAATTGATTTTTAAACGAAATAGTGTACCGATAGAAAGAAAAAAACATAAAACATACGCTTCACGACTTGTGTATACACACTCCCGTTTTTATTATGGCGGGGTAGTCAGAGGCTTGAATGCCCTTCTCCGAAATTTCGAAGGCATGTTAGGTATGGGTCATTCGAATCCCGCGTATCACTAGATAGACAGCACCCAACGTGATAGGTAGTGAACCGTATCGCCGTATATAGGCACTGACTATTACCTATCCTGAGAAATAGGCAGGTTTCCTCACGATGTTTTCCCTCACCGTTAGCGTCTGTAAATTTGTACGTAAATGAAAAACACATATTTAAATTTCATTCATGAGTTGGGATTCGAACCTAGGACCTTTCTCATACGAAGTCCGAGGTCTTACCCACTGGGCTACAGCCGCTTTTCAGCGCTTCTAATTTAGAGGAAATTAGTTTAGATTAAATAAAAAACTATTATTACTTAGTTAGACTATTATTATTATTATTCGTTACACAGGTAAATACGTATATTTACGCCTGTTTGCTCTTGCTTCACTCACACACTCATAAACATTTTCATACATGCTCTTCTGTTCTTCACGCTGCCTACACCTGCCTAGAAAGGATTGTCTCAATCATAATCTTCCTTCCACTTTGCCACTATAAATTACCTTCGCAACCTATATAAAAATATAATTATTATCATTATATTTCAGTAGTTAATTTTATATTAATGTTTTATATATGTACTTGTATACTTATATAGATCTAGCAATGCACATTTTAATCATTCTCTCTTTATTCGATTAAATAAGTCGATTAATTTTAACGCAATATACATACATAGTGACCACGCCACGCAAATGAAAAGAAATATAAAATTAATACCTATTGCATTTTAAATATTGCAAATGCATAAAATTGAAAATTAGTTTTAAAATTCTAATGCAATAAAGTCTAATTTTGCATCATCATAATATGATAAGATATTGACAGATGCTTACAGTACAAAAACATGCCAAAATGAAATACAAAATGCATACCTATTGGATTTTATTGAAATGTGTAAATGGAAAATATTTTTTCTACATTTGTAATAAAGTCTATTTTGGATGGAACGCTGATTCTCAGCGATACCTATTATTTACATTTATTAGTGCCCGTAATAGAGCAGAGAGCGACTTGCAGCGCTCTCGGCGAGGGTGGCGGGGGCTGCCGCGTGCGCCGCTTCGCTCTATGCTCTCGCGTAAACTATGCCTACCCAATCTACGAGTGCGCGGGATCTCTGTTTATAGTATTATAATCCTGAATAGGTACAGAATACTGTGTTCACATTATGTCGCCGCCGCCGACCCCGATTGATCCCCGATCCCCGTCGTTACCCGACAGACGAACACAAAAAACCTATGTGCAAAATATGCATTCACATCCCTTTCGGGGTAGTCAGATGTTGAGTGGCAACTAAGTTTTTTTGCAATCTTAAGTCAATCGAAACCCAATCGTTACCTGATAACCAATGTAATAGGTGATTAACTAAGTCCTTACATAACCAAACCAGGTTCCCTCACCAAAACAACAGCACGTGCGGAATTTAAATGGTCACCCATCCAATTACTTCCCACGCCCGCGTTGCTTAACTTCGGTGATAGAACGAGAACCGGTGCATGTATGAATCACAATCGTAGAATCCTATATTTATGATCACAACTACACATCATAATTTTTCATAAGCACGATTAAAATACCTACCCAATATTTTAGCAAAAACATTATTGACATTACATAACACATAAACTATTAATTGGCCGTGTAATAGAAGTTTATCAGGATCAAAAGAAATCTGTATGGGAATCGAGACATTTACATTTTTCGTACGACTGCCTGCCTATAAAAGTCTGTGACCTTGTATTCCGTTTGTATTTTAGATGTTTTTGAAATCATAACTATGTAATATGTACTGAAACATTTATTTATAGGTAGTTATACTAACCGCCGATACACAGCGACATCTGCTTTCGAATAGAAAAATGTTGCTTCTAGAAGTATTGACTAGATGGCACGAGTAAATAAATTTTACTTACTTTATTATTTATAAAATTGATATCCACACTTTCCATTACTCACTAGTAAGTACATAAATTCATATTATCACATATTATGATGAATTATGTATGAATATAGCTAAAAATCGCAAAATTTTTCAGTAATTATTTTTTTATCGGTGTTTGATGACTTATAGCGCCACCTATTGATGCTTCAAGTTTTGGTCGAAAAAAATAGTATGGGCATGGGGTCCCATCCCATACAAATTTTTTCGACCAAAACTTGAAGCATCAATAGGTGGCGCTATAAGTCATCAAACACCGATAAAAAAATAATTACTGAAAAATTTTGCGATTTTTAGCTATATTCATACATAATTCATCATAATATGTGATAATATGAATTTATGTACTTACTAGTGAGTAATGGAAAGTGTGGATATCAATTTTATAAATAATAAAGTAAGTAAAATTTATTTACTCGTGCCATCTAGTCAATACTTCTAGAAGCAACATTTTTCTATTCGAAAGCAGATGTCGCTGTGTATCGGCGGTTAGTATAACTACCTATAAATAAATGTTTCAGTACATATTACATAGTTATGATTTCAAAAACATCTAAAATACAAACGGAATACAAGGTCACAGACTTTTATAGGCAGGCAGTCGTACGAAAAATGTAAATGTCTCGATTCCCATACAGATTTCTTTTGATCCTGATAAACTTCTATTACACGGCCAATTAATAGTTTATGTGTTATGTAATGTCAATAATGTTTTTGCTAAAATATTGGGTAGGTATTTTAATCGTGCTTATGAAAAATTATGATGTGTAGTTGTGATCATAAATATAGGATTTCACGGTTGTGATTCATACACCGGTTCTCGTTCTATCACCGAAGTTAAGCAACGCGGGCGTGGGAAGTAATTGGATGGGTGACCATTTAAATTGCTCACGTGCTGTTGTTTTGGTGAGGGATTATAACAGAGATCCCGCGCACTCGTAGATTGGGTAGGCATAGTTTACGAGGGAGCATTGAGCGAAGCGGCGCACGCGGCAGCCCCCGCCGCCCTCGCCGAGAGCGCTGCAAGTCGCTCTCTGCTCTATTACGGGCACGAATAAAAGTAAATAATAGGGTATCTCTGAGAATCAGCGTTCCGACGGTTACGGTTAACAACCGAAATATATCTGTTATTAAGCCAAACAGATATCGATTAACACGTAAAGAAAATAACCGATATATAGCGGTTATTCGTAATTAAAGTTCATTTTGGCATGTTTTTGGACTGTAAAAATAGTAATCATTTTATGATGATCCAAAATAAACTTTATTACAAATGCAGAAAAAATATTTTCCATTTGCACATTTCAATAAAATGCAATAGGTATGCATTTTGTATTTCATTTTGGCATGTTTTTGTACTGTAAACATCTGTCAATATCTAATCATATTATGATGATGCAAAGTTAGACTTTATTGCATTAAATTTTAAAACTAATTTTCATTTTTATGCATTTGCAATATTTAAAATTTAAAATGCAATAGGTATTAATTTTATATTTCTTTTCATTTGATGGGGTGGTCACTATGTATGTATATTGCGATATTGCGTTAAAATTAATCGACTTACCTATTTAATCGAATAAAAGGAGAATGATTAAAATGTGCATTGCTAGATCTACATATACAAATACATATATAAAACATTAATATAAAATTAACTACTGAAATATAATGATAATATATTTTTATATAGGTTGCGAAGGTAATTTATTGTGGCAAAGTGGAAAGAAGATTATTATTGAGATCAAATTGAGACAATCCTTTCTAGGCGGGTGTAGGTAGCGTGAAGAACAGAAGAGCATGTATGAAAATGTTTATGGGTGTGAGTGAAGCAAGAGCAAATCGGCGTAAATATAAATATTAGTAACGAATAATAATAATAGTCTAAGTAATACTTAAATTTTAATTTAATCTAAACAATTTCCTCTAAATTAGAAGCGCTGAAAAGCGGCTGTAGCCCAGTGGGTAAGACCTCGGACTTCGTATGAGAAAGGTCCTAGGTTCGAATCCTGACTCTGGCATGTACCAATGAATGAAATTTAAATATGTGTTTTTCATTTACTTAAAAATTTACAGTCGTTAACGGTGACCATTGCATCGGTGAACATCGTGAGGAAACCTGCCTATTTCTCAGAATAGGTAATAGTCAGTGCCTATATGCGGCGATACGGTTCACTACCTATCACGTTGGGTGCTGTCTATCTAGTGATACGCGGGCTTCGAATGACCCATACCTAACATGCCTTCGAAATTTCGGAGAAGGGCATTCAAGCCTCTGACTACCCCGCCATAATAAAAACGGGAGTGTGTATACACAAGCCGTGAAGCGTAGGTATGTTTTATGTTTTTTTCTTTCTATCGGTACACTATTTCGTTTAAAAATCAATTCTATTATAGGTATATATTTCGAAGGCATATGTGATAAAAAGAAAATTTTATTAATATTATATTTAATTATATATATATATGGGTATATGCATATATGTATATATTGAGGTTTTAATTCCTGTCACACATTTAATCACTAGCAGCATACACTTCACAGTGAAAACCTTTACAATCTTCTCCAAAATGTGAAATATAACAAGTTCGGATTTTACTTTTTAGTTTCTACCTTGCTAGGTACTACGCACACAAACACAAGTCACGCACACTCGCGCTATAAGGCGCGGCGCCTGTCTGTGGTCGAGGTAGTCGCGCGCGTCGCTTGATTTTGATCTATAAATGAATAGGTAGGTACCTTACATTCATGGGAGAAATGGGGCTACGTGATTACTGCCACCCCTCTAGAGGAAAGCGCGCGTGACGCGTATGTACGTAATCCTATTTCATAAATATGTATACGTACGTTCACTGCTAAGGCAGTACCTACTACCTACTTTTACCGGTCTGCATCCCTCAGTCGCCTTTTAGGACACCTACACGAAGGGTGTCAAACTGTATTGGTGAAACACGGGTTCATTATGCATTTAAATTCTATAATATATTGTAGGCACAGATAATATAATACTATACAGTTGTAGGTATTCCAGAATACTCATTAGGATTAGGTATTTATTTAGGTGAACTCTTTGACCAAATGTAACTGCCTATAGTAATCTAATAATCTCAATCTAATAATATAGTGCAAAGCAAATTAAACTGTCTCTAGTAATACTAGAAATTACCTCAATCCAACAGTCGCCTTTTACACCTACAGGGGGGATGGGAGTGTCAAACTATATTGGTTAAACACGGATTAATAGGACTTAATCAGCAGTCCGCCACCCCATCTCTCCTCGTGGATGTTGTTAGAGTGGAATAAGGGCTCTAGGTTGATTTTTATCTATTTTGGGCAATGGGTTGGCATCCCGTCACCCCATGACTTAATTTGAAGTCCACCGGCCGATTTCCCCCCATGGATGTTGTAAGAGTGGAATAAGGGCTCTAAAGTGATTTTTATCTATTTTGGGCGATGGGTTGGCAACCCCTCACCCGTGAGAGTATTATATTATCTGTGCCCGTTACTTGATTGATATTGATATTGATGCTGGCATACCACTTTATTAAATTTACATACCTAGTTAATTTTATGTTAGCAAAGGTGTTAAAGAGGCGAACGTGGCATGCCAGGATCAGGAGAAATGGGGCTACGTAATCTCTGTCGCCCCTCTAAGGGGAAGCGGGCGTGACGCGTATGTATTATATGTAATTCTAATTCATGACTTAATATTATGTATGCGTACGTATATGCGCTCATGACCATTATTAACATTGTCCCTAGTCTCTTGTCGCCTCTTACAACTTGATGGAAAAAACCTGTATATATTTTAATATCTGTGAGACCTGTGACGAAGCACAAAAGGCTGAATTGTGAGTACCTATTAAAGAGTCCGTGAATCGTGATCGAGGCACATCCAGGTAAAATAATACTTGTACGATAGAAATAGACTCTGCGGTGAATTTTACATACCTACTTTATTTTATAGAAACACCTTATGAAATAAACCATAAATTGCCATACCATAATACCTACTCGTATGTCATTCAAGTTTTTTAAGGAAGGCACCTATACATAGGTGGCGGGGTAGCCGAGTGGATTAGCGCCTTAACTCTCTGGGTGATCCAGGTTCGAATCCCGGCGGCACCAATGTTTATTTCTAATTTCTAATAAATATGTGCCTTGCGTCCACACTCTGGTCCGTCCTAGTCGTAAAACGTGTTAGGTGGGACCAATTAAAACAGAGATAAAAAATAATGAAAAAATTATCGGCGAGTATAATATACCCTATTCAAATTTAGATGGAGCTATTTCACTTAATTTAGCTAGCTAATCGCTCTAGTATGGACAAATGAAAACGTGACCTCTATTATTGAGAAGATGCACGATTTATGCACGATTTCATGCATTCGATGTCACGCCATCTGTTTTTCTAATTTCGCTTCAAAAATAAGCGGAGTAAAATAAGAAGTTAGCACTTACCAAAAAATTTGTATGGGATGGGGTATCTGTACTGTATAGTATTATATTATCTGTGGTATGGGATGGGACCCCATGGTCCCGTGCTAGACTGGGACGTAAAAAATCTAAATTAACTAGCTGCTGTTCTTCCCGGCATGTCGTATAAGGGGCTAAGGGTTACTTTCTATTGGGCACTGGGCGGAATGTTACTATTGTGACATATGCCATCACAACCACAATGTTCATGCTAAAATGTGACCAAGGAGATTTTTAGGTTTCTTTGAGTTTCTCTCTACCGCAAAAGAACCGGATTGATGACAGTGGATGTATGTATATGTATGTATGTTAGGGTTTAGTTTCATTGATGACGATGATATTATAACCAAAAGCATAAAGCCTAAAACTTTCTGTGCACCCTTTAAATCCTTTCTCATGAAAACTTGAGGTTTCATTAAGATTATCACCCTAATATTTACAGTTATCTTTGTATTCAAAAACATTCTACTTTTTTCTCATTCAATGTATACAGGTCTTAAGAATATTGACCTCTTTATGCCTTATTAATGCTCCATGTATAAGTTCAATATATTTTGGTTTCGTTACTGTTGAAGTATTATACCAGCTTAAGGCGATTAATTTGCAATTAATCTTGTGGCCTTTTTTAGAAAAGAGTTTATGTAGACATTAATGCTTTTGATACAAAAAGGTGTAATAGACATTATATAACTTTCATGAAGTTTATTATAGCTCAAGTAGTTTAACTTTTTAGAAACTGACTATAGCAATAGCGAGTTTCATTCCTATCATAGCGACCATTATAAACAATATACATATTATGTTGTTACGCTATTTAATTAAGTGATTTATCTCTGCTACACAATAAAAGAAAACACTGTGAGGTATATTGCCTATCCTTCTAGAGGTTAATATATGCACTAACTTGTCTTAGTCACTATTAACATACAAATCCCAATGTTAAGGTCTGCCTTTTATTTATTAACATAAATTGGTATTTAATAATATAATAATACGATTACACGCATTGAACTAGCCCATTGGTAAGTTCATTTAAGACTTAGGTTAAGGTAGGTACTAGTCGAGGTATATTTAAGAAAAATACATATTATATATAGATAAATACATATATGACATGTATAATCAGCGCCCAGACTGTAAGGCAGAAGAAAAGCGTAGTTCTTAACTCTGCCTCCTCCGGAAATCAAACCCTAGACCTCACGATTAGTGATCAGGTGGTTGACCAATCGCGTCAAGGAGGTAGGTATATAAATAACACGCAAACTACCAAAACACAATAAACATGTATTTTAAAACCACTTAGAGTATACATCATACTCATATCCCAACTCGGGTAACTTACTAACTATTCAAATTGGTATAATTAGTAGAAGTGTAGCGTAGTACACGGCTTGTTACTTTGAAGAAAGAGGCTCAACTCTTACAGAGGTCTCGAGAGAATACAGCCTGAAAGCGGTCTAATTAGTTATGTACTTTACGGAGTATATTTATAAATATAGTAATGCTATATGAAATCTAAAGGGATGGAAAAGTAAAGCTTTTGTTAAAATAATAATGATAAAGCGGTTATACAGCCTCAAAAATACAAAAAGTTCACAAAGCCAAACATAAAACTAGGGGGTATAGCTTGTGCATGTTATTGTCCCAGCAAAAAGGTTGCTCACTGGGTATGTTGCGATTTGTGGCGAACGCAACACTGATAATTTTAGATAAAGTAGTATATAATGCATAATAATAATATTTAGGCAACCACAAACTTTGTCGCCTAATCCAATACCATGTTAGAAAGTAAACGGTAGAAAGCAAATGAAAAAGTAATGGTATGAAAAGCTGTAAACTATCAATTCCTTCAAACATGGAGGATGTACATATATACATACATATGCATAGGTATATATAGGCCCTGGATCCTGGTCCTTTCAAAAATTGTAAAGTCATTAAAACTTTAGAAATATACGAATAATAACTCATCTGTTACATTCAGTCTATCTATCCATAGTTAATGTTGGCAATGTGACTTCTAGATCATTCTAGTGTATATGATTGTATATAGCTATGTATACAAAAGAGGCATAAACCACTACAAAACTACACTCCACCTAGTCAGCAACAAATAAAGGAACTGCCAAAAACAATAGCTTGAAAGAAAAGTTTCCAATGACCGCTTAAACTGGGTGCAGAGAGCGATATTTTTGAAACTTCACACGAACCACTGGGCCAAGTTATTATCGAGTTCCAACATGTCAGTTACAGGTACTGAGTTTTATAGAGTGGCAAAGTCTATGGATTTAGAGATGAAGGTTTTGCGGTTTCCATGGTAACGTGATAACTTCTGTATGTGTTCATGCAAATATGTTATTTCAATGTTGGGAGAAAATTTCTAAAATTAATAATGAGGTTCAGTCGTCTATGGTGCAAAGTCAGCAGCTCAGTGAAAGTTGAAAATACAAATAATTATTTTCGGCTGAATATTTAGTCAGTTGTGATGCCAAATTGGATCCTCAACTGGAACTAACAGAAGAACATGGAAGAGAAGAATTGTAGCTTCGATTTCGTTTTTCTTCGGTGGTAGTGACTGGCGGCGTTGGTGTAACCATGGCGATGGAATAACAAGAAATTCAAACGCCGTGGCATCAGTGTTTGTATTTCAGCCGACATAACCTTAGTGGTGAATGGCTTAATAAAGAAATAAAAAAAAATAAAAAATAATGAGGTTGATAATATAATTATAAATTTTATCAAAATACCCCAGTATCGAGGGTCACAATATACAGTTATTTAGTTTGTCCCGTGCTAATCTGGGACGTATAAATAATGTTTATTAACTGCCGTTCTTTCCAGCTTGTCGTAGGGTGCGACTAGAGACTAGAAGTAAATAGAATTTGTTAACCGATAGGCTAGCAACATGTCAACAATGATTCTTGCCTATATTATGCTAAAAATTATCTAGGTGATTCTATATCACTAAGTTTCTATCCGCCTGAAAGGGATTAAACGACAGGAGTTTCTCTATTATATTTATTTATCATCAAAACCTGCTCGAATATTTTCAAGGTTTTATCCACTCCAAAAACTACAAAAACACGAGTTTGTGTATGTATGCAACTGAAGTACAAACTTACCTAACTACCACCATTCACTAGCAACTGTACGATATAGTTCCTACGTCACAGTGGCTTAGAATCGATTAATCTTAGCTTATATAGCTAAGCCTCTGAAGAACAAAGGACATAATAAATCACCCCTAATCACTGGCACGATATTTGCCTGGATTTCAATTCGATTAACTAATCCCTTAGAACTTGTTAGTCTGGGACTTAATGGAGGTAATCAGCTGGTTTTTTCGCGATTGTCTTATGCGTTCAATGAGTGAAAACGCGCTTTTAATGACTAATGTCACAAAATTACGTCATAGAAAAATAAGAATCAGGCAGAAGAAAATTTTCAACTTATAACATTATAATCTCGGATCGATTGTATAATTGTCGTATTTCATACATTTTTCTTTATTATTTAAAACAGTTTGTTTATTCAACTTTAATACACACATACATACATCACGCCTAATTCCCTGTCGAGGGGCAGGTAGAGATCACGGATCCCCGTTTGTCCCGATCCTGACAGAACATTAAAATAATATTATTCAATTTAAACTTAAGTTTGATTCTTAAAATTGTTTCGAGTTGGTATTGGGCACTAATATGTAATTTTCCATGGTTAAGCAATCAATATATTTTAATTACCTACCCCTAGAAAAAAAAACCAAGCCACCGTTCCACCCAATCCATCTAGTCAATCTGTATTTAAATTGTGCCGCTACAGTGCAATCCACATACAATTCAAAGGTCAATTTTCACAGTTACCGTTCCCTTCTATTGTTCCGAATAGCCAATGCGAGGTTGTTCATGCATACACTAAACGAGCAGGCCAGGTTTATTTGCCGTATTGTGCATCCATAAATGCATTCACGACGCAAAAAATTTTAGGGGTTTTAGAAGTTAAGTTTCCACCATTAACTGTATATTGTGATGGTATTAGACCACTCGAAAGACAGTTTTTACCTGATAATCAGTCTGCAATGCGACAATATTAAATCACGGTGTACATTATAACAATATGAACATAATAATATAGTATATTTCTCTTCATCTGCAGTAAGCCTGACTTTAAGAGGGTTGCCATGCGCTACATATGCTACGAAATGAGTTAATCTCTCTGTTTGTTTTCTAATGTACTTGTGTTGTTACGTTATGTTATTTTTTTTTATTGTTACTCCAATAATGTCGAAAGATTTTCCTGTTACTACATTTACGTCAGGTTCCTCACCCAAATATGGTTAGGCAGAGATCACGGGTTTTTGCTTCATTAACATCTACACACTTCTACATGTGCGCTGTTATATCATAGGATGATGTACAGCTGAACTCCACTATGTATGCTATTACTACCCCGATAGTTACAATCAAAGTAGTTAAGATTTTCTCGAGTTTCCGAGTTTTTTTTCCACTCGTAAAGGGATTTAAAGGCATGAACTTAAGTATGTATGTATTTAACTGTCTTCGGGTAGTGTAACACCATATTACGTAATTTGCTTGGTCAAGCTAGTAATGGCTTGTAAAAATAGGTACTGCAAGCCTAATTTGATACTTCACGACCTTTACCCTTTTCGGAGTGGTCAAAAGTTTAGGTATCCATATCTGCTATTGTGGAATTAATTCTATGGCCACCAGTGTAATCTAGATAACTCCTTATTTGATGATAAAGCATGTCATTTACAAAAATGGCGACATGGCTTCCCACCTATCACGTTAAGTACTGACTATCTGGTCAACACGTGGGTTCCAGGTGGCCATAGATTTACTACTTTTGCAATTGCGGAAATGAAAACCTGTACCTCTGACTACCGCAAGGGTTAATTGTTGTAAACGCGTATTGTTTACAAGCACTGACTATTACCATTTTGGAGGACTAGGTAGGTTTCCTCACGATGTTTTCCTTACTGACTTGAATGTTTTATCCCAAATTAACCTCGACAGGCTGTCTACCCCTCTTCTTTTCTACGAACATTAATATGATAAATTTTGCTTCCAGTCATCTTGTGGTATTGAAAATTTTCCACTTAGGTAATTGGAAACCTAAGTAATTGGTTTTCATCTAAGTGAAATAAAATAATTCATCGAGATAAAAAAATAATTGCGAAACGCAATGGTAAAGGAAACATACCTATACTTTAAAAATGAAATAATAGTCACATTAAGTGCTGACTATTTGATGAACATGTGGGTTCAAAGTGACCATAGAATCATCAACTCCGCACTATACATTTACGTCCTTTAATCCCTTTCAGGGTGGACAAAACCTTGTAGACACGATAATATCTCATAGGTCACTTTTAGCATGTATATTGGGGTTGTGATAACACGGAACATTAGTGATATGTTCTTAGCCCATCACCCAATAGACTCAATTGATGCCAAGTCACTTAGTTACCTCCTACGACATGGCGGTAAGAACGGCAGCTAGTTAGCATTCTTTTCACTTCCCAGTCTAGCAATAATTATAGCCATAATAGCTTAGGTTTGAATAAAGTACTGTTTATTGCCTATCGTACTTAGTCACCTCTTACAACTACTAACTGAAAGGTAGCTAGTTATTTTCAATTCAATCCTAGACCTAGTGCAAATGTTTTATATTCTAGATCAGTCTAGATAGAACAATTTTCTACGTGTCTAGCTTACGTGAGGTTAAGACTATAAGTCTTGTAATGTTACGTGGGTAGCTCAGGTGTCTGAGGTACATGTTTGGGAAACGCCCTTTGGTCGTGCGTGATACTAATAAATTTCGCGCAAAATATCGTCTTTTTTCGGTTTTTATTTCAGCTTAGAAAGGATATAAAGAATATATCATACGAACAAATGGTATAAAGAAAATATATGGCATACTCGTATGTATTATCTATCTTACAAGCGCCCGTCTCTTTAAACATGTTATATTCATTCATTTTATTAGTTCTAATTCAACTCAATGAATGTAATGAATTGTAAAGTAAAAAATAATCAATTCTCAAGCAAGACTTATTAAATATATTATGAAATATATATATTATTAAATATGTAGCTATATGTAGAAATCACATATAGGCATTTCTGTACATCCTAACAAACAAATTTCAATTTATTGATATGTATAATCCATTAGACTACCTCTAGCTACCAAACATTATTTTTATTTTCCAAACAAGCTAATGAATTTACGTGTATATGTAACCAAAATTTCAATAGGGATATAATACCTAATATTTATATGTATCTATGAGAAGGTTGTGATTGAAGCAAGAGATATTTGTCAGGATCGTTTCAGGTGGCGATCGATAGTCTCTGCCGTTAGGGACATAGAGGCGTGAATAATATTATGTATGTACTAACTCGGGACAGCCAAAGTGACTAAAACAATATTGCTTTGAGCGCAGGTAAGGTCCCAAGCCTATATATTATGCGTGTTGAAATAGTTGGATGATTTAGTGTTAGTTGGCTTTTATGGTCTACCAGTAATAAAGATTTTAATCAAACTTGAAATATGGTCTATTAGTTATAGATGACTATATAAAGTGGGTTTAGGATTATATAGGCGTCTAAATGTATGTAGATAGTCAAGAAAAAGATCGTCAAATATAGTTTATAGGCTAACCGTAGATACTTTGAGTTAGATGACCGAGCTGGTCGCCTTTTGGGATCCCACAATACAATCGCTTCAGTTTGGTTGCTTCATTAATTTTACTTACTTATTAACTATTAATGTTATTGAAATTTTGTTAAATTATGCATTGAAATTTATTTGTTATTCTATAATTATGAAATTTTAGTGGATTCCAATAAAGATTTATTATTATTAGATGAGATAGAAACTGTTAAACAACGGGCTACAGACATCACTTTTTCATATCGATACTACTGCAACCCTGCTGTTAATATAAAGTAATTAATGCACTGCATGCTTAAATAATACTAAAACATACACCAAAAGTATAGCTAAACACCCATACAGCAAAAGGTTAGTTTGACAACTGTATTTTGGTGCACAATTCAAAATTTAGTTGTATAATATTTACGTATGTATTGCCATTTAAATACTAGTCATCAATAATTATAAAGGCAAGTGGATATACGTATCCGAACTTCTGTCCATCCTAAAATTAAAAGAAGCTTCATGTATGTATGTCATACAATGCATAAACTATAGAAAATTAATGTTAAAAACAACCTTTTCGCCTGTCAAACTTTATACGCAGTTTGTTTACCATTTTTATTTTTTAAATAAACGCAAGGAAATTAGTTATGGAGCCGGGAGAGAGTTTAGGATAAGTTTAAAATGAGGTCGTTGTGTATGCATGGAACAAAGTTCAAAGGCTTTGATCCAGTGTATTAGGTGCTTGGTAAATACGTATTAATAAAACGTAATAATAATTCGTAAATACATATTAATAAAGCATCTACGGGGACAATTACTTTACAAATTAAGAACTACTGTAACACTAACATGACCACAATTTTACATTAGTTTAAAAAAATCTAAAATTATATATTCATATTACTAATACAGGACACTATTTCACCTAATGAACTAATTTAATAAGTACATTTAAGACTTTTGTTAAGAGTAATCAATGTATAAGTAATTACTAAATAAAAGTACTAAAATTAAACAATATACACTTATTATAGAAGTTTAGATACATAATCTAAGTACATAATATTAATCAACGATCACAATGGAAAGCAGAAGGAAAACGTAACTCTACCAGGAATCGAACCCTGAATGTCACTATTAGCGTTCAGGTGGTTAACCGTATGCGCCACGGAGTACGCCAAAATAATATCATTAAGTAACTCAATTATATGTGATGATATTCGAAAAGAAAGCACTAGATTGCATACTATTCTAATATATTACTATGAGATGTGTTTTGTTACGAAAGGTTTTTTGAAATAATTAATTTTGTTTACTTCTTCAAAGTTTTTGAACGTGTGTGAGCACATATGTGCTTATTTCATATTTATATTCACAAAATGGACAACAAAGTTCAACATTTCAGCTTATTTTTTATATATTTGTTAGCAATCTCTTCTTAATATAATATGAAAATGTATCACGTGAGTATATTATGTAACCTTATAAGGACGTCGAAAAATGTTTATTTAAACAATATGTAGTTATTTAAATTATTTTAAGTGTTCTTTTTTAAACTTGAATAGTATAAGAACATCAGATTAAAGTATAAACTGTACTAAAATAATTCTATACTACATTATAAACTGAAGATTTTTCATAAACTAAAATCAATTAAATTCTAAACGTCATGACAAGGTTGTATTAAAAATTCTACTGATATCTGTCATTCTAATCAGGTTTATATTTTACAGACTATGGCTTAACGTTTTCATCCCTTCTAAAACTGTAACCCTTAAATGTAACACATAAAAAATATTATATTTCAGAGCGAAACTTCTCATGATATATGGTTTGTCTCGGCTCGTGACACGTCACATTTGTATCGGGTTATATGACAAAATGGCGTCGGCGGGAGAAATTTAAATAAGGCTTCAGTAAAAATGGAACTTTTAAAAAATAAAAAGATGCGTGAAATTTTTAATATTATGCATGTACATACGGGATCCGAAATCTTTGCCTACCCCTCTACAGGGAATCAGGCGTGATGTGTATGTAAATATGTACAAACATATGTTCACATACAGTATGATAGCATATACAGGCGTCACTAGATCAGTTTGAAACTTTTCTGTTTGTAAGCCGCATCGCTGTATACCCTTTAGGAGACAATAGGCGTGAACGTCCATCGTCATTGATAGTGAGACAATGCATATCCGTTTCCCCCACATATGTGGTTGTCAGTACATTGTTTGCAGTATGTCGGATTAATAAATCAAACTTTAACTCATATATATGTAGATGTGTTTGCAAAATTAAAATACATATAGATTCACGCCCTTTAATCCCTTTCGGGATGGACAGAACCTTAGAGCTACGAAAACATCTCTTTGGTCACTTATTAGCGTGACTTAAAAAGATGTTAAATGGACTATTGGACAGGTGGCTAGCCCATCGCCCAATAATCCAATGTTCCATTATGACATCGAAACCCCAGTATTCATCGTGATAAGTGACTTAGGAGATTCAATATCTCCGATGTTCTGACCAACCCGAAACGGATTAAAGGTCGTATGTATGTCTACCCCTCATGATATAACAGTCGTGCATGGTGTCCAGTTTCTAAATCCAGATGTCACTGTTGTTTGACACTTGAACCAAACAATATGGCGGATCCGTGACCTCATTTCCGCCCGAGTCAAACCTCCCATAAAAGCCTCGTAAAGTCCTCAAATAGAGCCTTTGCAACTTTGACATTTGTACGTCTATAATCTCTGATGGGATGGATAGGAAGTTGGGTTGCAAGATTGTGAATAACATATAGGAAAAAAATACATTCACGTCCTTTAATTCTTTTCGGGGTGGACAGAACCTCAGAGATATAAGATCTCCTAGGTTTAAGCATGAATATTGGGGTATCGTTAACATAATCGAACAGGTTGCTAATCCATTGCCTAATAGATTCAATGTCCCGTAGTCCCTTAGTCGCTTCCTACGAAATGGAAGAACGACAGTTAATTAGCATTCTTTTTACGTCCCAGCTAGCACAGGACTAAATGTAGGTATACGGATAATTATATGCATTTCAGGGTGGAGAAAACTTCGTAGAGTTAATATGGTTCTGAAATAAGACCAGCGTTGCGTTTGCCACCAGATGCAACATACCCAGCTGAGTTAGATCCCTTTTGCTGCGACATTAACATGCACAAGCTATACCCCCTAGTTTGTAAGTTTTTTACTGTAAACGTTTTGTATTGTGTGTGTTTTTGTGGATGTAAATAAACGCTTTTTAGTATTATTATAAATTCATTTTTTATTTAACTAGCGACCCGCTCCGGCTTCGCACTGGTATAAAATATATAGCCTACTACACTATTTAATGGATGTTATTATACATACAAACCTTCCTCTTGAATCACTCTATCTATTTAAAAAACCGCATCAAAATCCGTTGCGTAGTTTCAAAGATTTAAGCATACAAAGGGACATAGAGACAGGGAAAGCGTCTTTGTTTTATACTATGTAGTGATATATGAAAAACTTGAGGGGTTACGTTAGCATTCATACGATATACTCGGTTTAGTCACAAATTGATCTATTACCCTTTTAACTATTTTCCTTCAAACGCCTTATATAACAAACATGATGGGCGGAAAGGCAGTTTCTAAGCATTCCACTCACGTTCTAACATGCCACGTGAAATTCCATTTAAAGATCACTCCTCCAAAATACTCCCTTACATTAAATCGCTCAATACCTTAATTACTCACCTTTACACGCTCCGGAATTACTTTGATTAGATCACTTATTTACAAGGTGAAAGTGCCTTTAGATTGGCATACTATGTTCTTCTGTAATGTTGTTAGATAGATGTAATTATGTTTAAGCTTTAACATTTAATAATATATCATACAAATTACTTTAATAATAATAATATTGTAGGACGTTATTACACCAATTGAACTAGCCCCTTGGTAAATACATTTAAGACTTGTGTTAAGGGTACTAGTCAACGTATATTTAAGAAATAGATACTTATTATATATAGATAAATACATATATAGCATAAATAATCAACGACCAGACTGGAAAGCAGAAGCGTAGTTCTTAACTCTGCCTTCACCGGGAATCGAACCCGGGACCTCACGATTAGCGTTCAGGCAACTAACCGATCGCGCCTCGGAGGTCGTCAAAATCGTCAAATAATATATCATACTAATAATTTTAATAAGTAGATACATACAGCCTATTATACTAGTAAACATATATATGTATACATGAATCTGATCTTCGTACAGAGACAAGCAGATGCAACAAATCGGCTATATGTTTCTAAGGCTTGTATAATTAGCTATACTTCAAAAGCTTATTTTCACATGATAAGTATTATAAATAGTAGTAGTTGAATTAAACATAGTTTGATAAGGAAGGTTGCGGTTTTAAAAGAAGATGTAGTGGCTAAGATTGAAAAGAGCAGGATCGAGACAAATGGGGATCCGTGATCTCTGCTTACACCTCTACAGGGAATCAGGCGTGATGTGTATGTATGTATAAGTATTATTAAATTAACTTCGGTCTAGTATAATTATTCGGTCATAGACTAGGAATCTGTGGTCAATACTCCATGTTAATACCGTCTACCTACTGAAAGATACGTGAAGACCAGAGAGATGTTATCTCTATAGTTTGTGTTCACCTTGAAACAGCTTGGGCCCTTACTCCACTAATTCATTTTAGGCACAATATTACTTCAGTATCGATACTGTAATATTTCAAGTGGCCGTATTTTGACACTTTTGGCACTCCACTAACAAATTTTGGCAACTGAAGCGCTATCGGACTACATCTGAAGTACTTCTCCGTCTGAAGTATAAAAAAAGCTACTCCACTAACCAAACGTCCGTCAATGTCAGTCCAATAGGCTTATATTTGGTACTCCACTATTGACATTTCTATACTTGAGTTGCCACTGAAGCGCCACTGACTCGCTATTGAGGCACAACTGTGGCAGATAAAAAGATTAGCAGAGTGCCACTTTTACAGCCGAGATGCAGAAGTAACGCAGAAGCAACGCAATTGTGTGGCTGTCAAAGTTAATTAGTGGAGTAAGGGCCCTTAGTTAAAATAGTTTTTTTCCATAAGAAATCATAGATCTTAACCTTATCTCTATCTAGACTTTCTCACCATGTTACATGACCTGGAAGAAACTGCCACAACTCCGAACAATAAGACATTTTGCCCCAATACTTCCAGTTAATTGAAACCAGACCCAATAAAATAAAAAAGTTATTGAGGACCCATAAAAGAAGGGCATATCTTTCTTTCGCGAGATTTATTTAATATTTTACGACAGGCGTAAAATATCATGTTCTCCCACCAAGTTGCTTTTAGCACTGTTCCTGAAGTGCGTACATACATATACATGTATAATTATATAAGAATACATGTACTGTGCGGTTGTATTTGCCAGTAGCGTTGTTTGGACCGACTTGTCTATAAGAGTTAAGATACGTCATTAACTGGGTAATACGTCAAATATATACAAACCAGAAACACCAAAAGAAAACCAAAACAGTTTCAACTCAAACCTAACCCGTTTTGGCGATAAGCTATATTATGTTGAACATTTTTGTAATTTTTATGAACATAATTTTTTTTTACAGAATTAAGTTCTAATGAAACTTCAGTCGCTTTTCTTTTATTTGGGAGAAGTATGTAAAAAGTTATGAAAAAGTAATGGCTAATTTAATTTTTATTAAAAAAGTAATAAAAAAATGTTCTAGAAAATACATACTTACCTTTTTTTATTCTATAGTGTGCACCATGTGAACAAATTCACACGCGGAACAATTGAAAATCAGGAAGCGTGAGAAAACCAACCTCTTAAACATCCCGAATCGTATTACAGTATGTATGGTAACACTTATCTCTTAGCTGTAACCAAAATCACGAGAATGGCTTAAAACGTATTCTACTCGTATATTTTTTGATTTCAAATGTTCTTTGTAGGTTACAAACATACAGAGACATCACGCCTGATTCACTGTAGATGGGTAGGCGAAGATCACGGATCTCTATCGGTCCCGATCCTGACAAACCACTTTCGCTTCATTGACACTCATACACTAATGTAGATTCTTTATACATTAATCATTGAATTATTTCTCATCCCAGCTAGACTAAAAACGTACATAATAATAATATTAACTTATTCATCAAAATAAATTAATAGTCACAAAAACATAAGAACATGTTATAGGATATTTTTCTTGTACATGACATTGCCAAATGGCAGCGAAATGAATGAATAGAGTAAAAATGCTCAGGATAATATTCGCCTCATGGTGAAATACCACATGTTTATCTTATCTGAAAGTTTAAAAGATGATACAAATTTTTACCATAAGTTATTTTAATTTCTTAGTTTATTGAACATAGAAACAAAAAACATTTTAATCTCTTCTGGTTTGCACTGAACCTCGAAATCATCTCCTTGGTTTTTTACCGTTAATATTGGGGTTGTGATGTCATTTGGAATAATGGTCACACGTTGACAGACCATCGACCAAAAGATTCCTTTTGGAACGAAAAGAAAAGAAAACATAGTATAAAGCGGCTGTAGCCCAGTGGGTAAGACCTCGGACTTCGTACGAGAAAGGTCCTAGGTTCGAATCCCGACTCTGGCATGTACCAATGAATAAAATTTAAATGTGTTTTTCATTTACGTACATAATTTACAGTCGCTAACGGTGAGGGAACCTGCCTATCCCTCAGGATAGGTAATAGTCAGTGTCTATATACGGCGATACGGTTCTCTACATATCACGTTGGGTGCTGTCTATCTAGTGAGACGCGTGCTTCGAATGACCCATACCTAACATGCCTTTGAAATTTCGGAGATGGGCATTTGAGCCTCTGACTACCCCTCCATAATAAAAAAAAGGGAGTGTGTATATGATGTAGCAATGACGAGAAGAAAGTAAACTATATAGTAAGCATTCCATTTGTGCCTAAAATATACTATGCTATGCAATAATACGATGCTCTATGCCTGAAGGGATAGAGAAAGTATTTGCCCTGGAGGCTTCTAAGGGATCATGCTTACGTTGTAATAAACTATTTCTTTACCACTCATATCTTGGGATTATAACATACGCTTCAAGCCTTGTGTGCCACATACCCTTTTTTATTGTGGCGGGGTAGTCAGAAGGTTGAGAGTACATCGCCGAAATTATGAAGGCTTGTTAGGTACGCGCCATTTACAGTCCAAGGTTCACTAGATTGATAGTACCCCACTTGATAGGTAGTGAACGGTATCAGCATATCTGAAGATTAGGAATTATATTTCATTCCTATTTAACACTAGTATATTGTTGGACTATAAACTTGAAGTGAATTTAACCTTTTTTCTTAACCTTTTCCGTTTCCGTTTGATTGTAAAAATACAAATAAATCTACTAGCAAAGCCAACTTAATTGTAGTATAATAACAATACCTAGTTATGTTTTTTTATTATTTAGGTTAAGCAAAATATTATACAAATAGTCCTTGTCGAAAAAGGTGAGGTCGGTTTCAGTGAGAAAACATACTCTTAGGCAACCAGCCTCTTTCTGTTTAAAATGGTTCTCGATAAGTATATGACAATAGTAAATACTCAACATCTGACTACCACAAAAAGGTCAATGATGGTCGTGAATGTTTTAGTATGAATTTTATAAACGAAATTGGATGATATTTATTTATTCTTGAAATAAAAAAACAAAAACAAACAAACGCGTTCATGACCATTAACCCTTGCGGGGTAGTCAGAGGTTCAGGTCTCCATCTCCGCAATTGCGAAGGTAGTAATTCTATGGCCACCTCGAACCCACGTGTTAACCAGGTAGTCAGTACTCAATGTGACAGGTAGTCAGCCATTTCGCCATTTACAAACACTAATTTTTACCTGTTCGGGGAACAGGTAGGTTTCCTCACGATGTTTTTCCCTCTCCGTAGTAAATAAAATATATATCATGAAATATTCGTTAAGATACATATATATTCACGTTCTTTAATCCCTTTCAGCTGAACTACATTGACATAAGTCTCCTTAGACAAATGGAACATTGAATATGATGATAATTTGCTATACTATCACCAAATTGATTCAATTGACCTGTAGTCTTAGATTCCAGTTAAAAATACGTGCATTAAACACTCCAATATATAATTATCACATACATCAACACACTAAACATTACACATACATCCGTTCTCCTAAATGAAACGTGACTCGTCGTTTTTTCACATCACTAATCTCATGTGTCATTAACGAAATGCCCTACAGAGAACGAATGACACGTTATTAATTATCTTCCAGAGCTTTTAGTACTTTCCATCGGATACTAAATGCCTAGAACATTTTTAACTCACGGATCCATTGAACTCATTTTTAACATACACATTTAGGTCATTACTGTATTTTTCTCGGGGTGGCAAGAGGCTTTTAACAATATTTTATCCACAATAGAGTAATTAACATACTACCAAGGGCCCAAGTCAAGATCATTAATAGTGTGAAGTTGGTAGTGGATTGGCTAAAGTGACAAATGTCGCCATTTTTAAAGCGATATTTGACACTTTCCTGATTTTAATGGTGATATTGGACACATTTGCTAGTTCACTACAAACTTCACACTATTGCTGATCTAAGAACTATTACAGATGAAACGCATAAGTAGACTTAGGCGCTAGTACTCAACCAATTCATTAAATATGAACTTTTAAGAGATTCACGATTTACATTAAACGTATAAGTATTGTGTGAGTAATATTAAATACAATTTTTTGATATTAACGTTACAATGGGTGTGAATAATAGAACAACATGACTAGGTGCATTTACATATCATTATATAAGAGGTGCGAGATAATATAATAATTAGTCGTCAGACTAGGTCGAACCAATATATAATATAAATATAATTATAAAATATATTACATTTCCAATAGTATTTTCATAAAACCAAGCTGTAAGCAAAAGAAATAAACAAAACAACACAGTTCCAGTACACAGTTTTTTTGTTTTCTAACTGTAAAGTAGCGTTCACACTTTCAGCAAAAACGTAAAGCGTTGCCGTGTACAAAGCTTTCGCGAAAAACAAACGAACGTCACCAACGCTGCCTGTGCTTTTGTTTCGATTATAGTTGACAAAGGTTTTATGGAATTACGTATTATACCATAGAAGCCTGTGTTAATATGTATATAGATACTTTTTTTAACCTCATTAACGATTTTTTATATTTATTATGACATTTAACCACGATATAACGATACGATTAAGATTATGTCGGCGTAGGTACTCGTTCAAACACCTGATGCCATGACGTTTGCACTTCTTGATATTCCGTCGCCATGGCGCTACAACTTGTCTACCTTTTTCTTCAGTTCCTTTTAGTTGAGGATCAAAATTTTATCCTAAAGCGAACATATTTAGCCATCGCTACTGACTTATCATTTAGCCGAAAATAAATATTTGTATTTACCACATAGCAATGGCGAACCATAAACGACGTAGCCATATTTAAGATTAACTTATACCCAAATTGGTTAAATGAATATGTTACAGATGCCATTAAAATCAAAATAACCATTAGAACCATAACGACCTCTGTTCTTTGAAATCTGTAATTAAATTTGATTACACCTATATTCATTACTATAAAACGTGTGGAGTACATTGAACATGAAATGTAGAAAATGGCTATGAGTCTTGCCAAAGTAATATTGTAAATCCTATTTGTTTTCATTTTATAATTATTGCATGCATAGTTTTAAGAGTGTGTTAGAACCATATAACACTGATTATGTATTGGGAGATATTGGGAAAAATGGAAAACCTGTGTAGAGAAACGGATGTGATATATATTCATGGGTCTACTTACGCCCTTTTACTGATTAACATCTTACAGATTCAGGTCTAAAAAGAGGACTTAAGAGAGACCATTGGGTAACTACTCACTCGCCTTTCCTACTATTAGGGTTATTTGTATAGAAAATGTGTGAAAAGGAATATATATGAGTGAAGTGGAAGGGCGGTTACGTAGGGGCCGGCGTAATAAGATATATAACAGTCAGACGCTATACTGAAAAAAGGTGACGTTAGGTGTACCTTTAACCGCCGAGAGTGTATGAGAAGATGTATGAATGTCAAGGAAGCGAAAGTGGTCTGTCACGATCGAGACAAATGGGGATCCGTGATCTCCGCCTGCTCCTCTACAGGTGATCAGGCGTGATGTGTATGTATGTATGTAAAATGTGTGATAAGTTGCTATTCCATCGCCTCAGCCATTCATTTTACGTATAGACTCTCAGTCTCCTCCTACTAATGCCGGGAAGAAAGGCAGCATGACCACTTATATTCTAGGCTAATTTTGAACGTGTTATTTGGATCATAGTAGATGAATAAAATGAATATATTATGGTGAGGTGTAAGCGCGGTTACGTTGAGGTCGGTCCAATAAGTAATATGACATTCAGATAGACAATATAATGATAAAGGGTGATGTTAGAAGTACCTGTAAGCGTCGAGTGTTTATGAGGTTGATGATAAAGTGTCACTCCTTTGTAGAGAAATGAGTGTGATCCGTTTCTAAGTAAAAATGCGATGTAAAAATGTATTTCTATTTTTCTTATTGTATTGATTTATCAATTCAATTGTTTGCTATTGTGCCTCGTTATTTGTATTCAATAAAACTTGTTGCTTCCTTTCTTTCTTTCTTTTTAATGGAGATTTCGCTTCAGTGAAAGGCGAGGTATTGTGTATTGACTCAAAAGATTTGCTCTCCCAATCGTACGGAGTGCTTGCAATATCTTAAATTATGTTTGCTGTGAAATATCAAAACTGCTTAATCTGTTATAATGGAGAATGAGAACTTTCAGTGCCAAATTTATTACAAAAATGTTGCCTTTATTGGTCATTTTAGTATATGATTACCATTAAATGGTAATATGGTACGTAGGTGGTATATAATATACATTATTATATTCGATAATTTGATTCAACCATATGACTATATAATATAAGCATTCATGACCATTAAACCTATGTCTGTAGTATTCTTATATCTGAGCGTTAGTGAAGTAATAAGGCCACGTATCTATGTATGAAAGCGTAAAGTTAGTAATTCAATGGCCGCCTCGAACCATTAACCAAATAGTATGTACTTAATGTGACAGTCGTAAACCGTGTAACCGTCGCCAATTTTAAACACTAATTATTATTATTGTTAATTTTGCCCTCTTGTTGGTTCTAACATAATATCAGCGTTGCGTTTGCCACCAAACGTAATATACCCAGCTGAGTTGGAACCTTTTTGCTGCGACAATAACATGCACAAGGTATGTATACCTCCTAGTTTGTAAGTTTGATTTGTAAAATATTTGTATTGTGTGTTTTTGTTGCTGTAAATATATCCTTTATTATTATTATTATATATTCAGAGGAATAAGTAATTTTACTCTCATTATTTTTTCTCCACCGTAGTAAAAATACAAACGCGTTCACGACCAATAACCCTTGCGGGGTAGTCAGAGGTTCAGGTTTCCATCGCCGCTATTGCAAAGGTAGTAAAAACCACCGTAGTACGCTCATAATGTGTAAGTATGATCTTCTGAACGAAGTTAAATTGAGAGATCACCATAAAATGTTATGATAACATTTCTTAAAGTGAATGTGCATAGCGTGAAGAATAGAAGAGCATGCATGAGAAGGTTAATGGATATGAGGCAGGCGATAAAGATTTGTCAGGATCGTTTAAAACTGCAACCGTTCGACTCTGCTAATCTAATTTTACTTCTATGTTCGTATATTGGTCTTATGGATTTAGTATATATGAATCGCTATCCTTAGCCGCGTAGAAAACATTCCATTTATACAACTAAATCTAAACAGTTTTGTCTCGATACTTTTTTGAGAAGGTTAATTGGTTGAATGAAACTAGTGTATATACATATAATTATATACCAAAAGTCCAAAAAAGGGTACAAAAGGGCGTAAAAGACCATTTATTAAAAATATGTTGCAACCTGACCACGGTGACAGAATTATATTCAAAGGGTGGAAGGCTCTCAGGATGATTAATTTCTTGCCTTTTGTTCTTTTTATTTCATTTCAAAGTTTACGAGATTTGGTCTCTTACAAAAATTACAGTAATGTATTTTGAAATATTTTTGTCATGTACTAGCCTGGTAACAAAATAAAATACTTTATTAGTCATCTCACTTCTCAGTCGTATGGTATAGTTCTTTGAACTAAACTACTACGAATTTTATAAGGTATTTCTAGCCACTAGGATTATTATAAACAATATTTTTTAGATTTCATAAATTTTGTTCCCAAAGAACAGTAATACGAAGGTTTGTGAAATAGTCGTCCAAAAATTCAAACCGTTAATTCCTTTAGGAAATAATTTAGTTTTGGGTGTTACATACGTATTCACATACACAACACAAACATGCCTTTACGGGGAGTAGGCTGTGATCATTAATCTATATAAATTAAATTATAGTTTAACAATGTTTAATTATGTCTGTTAAATTTTAGTTTAACAATAAATTTATATGTACCTGTGCCGAAGTTTAGTTTGAAATTTTAGTCTTCACGTTATAGAAGCGCTGACGTGATTTTTCCGGGATAAAAGCTCGAGCTTTCTTTGAGAAGAAATATCTGAAAGCGATGTGTGTTCACTTGTCCCATTCGGATGCTGTATATAAAAACTGATGCCCCGCGAGATAATCCATTTCTGCTCTATTGAAAAGAGCTTTCTAGGAATCGAGAAATGAAGTTTCAAAGAAATAAACTATAAAGTTAGAGTTCTTTCGAGTTACTATTTAATGTTATAGGTGGTAATTCAACGTAGCTCAGTTGTTAGGGGCCTGACTCTGTATCGAGGGTACAGGGTTCAAATCCCACTTGAGCATGTATCAATGGAAATGAAGTTTAATCAATTTATATGTATATTGTCGTAATAAAAATACATTTTCATAGGAATAAACTACAAAGTTAGAGTTCTTTCGAGTTAATATTTAATGTTATACGAGTAGGTGGTAGTAGGTAATTTTTATCTAACATGTCTGAAACTGCGAAGTTAGTCACCAAGAGTTCACAGTTTTATCAGATACTTCGGTCCTAGAAACAGGCTGTAGCCTAGCGTGAGGACCTTTGGCTTCTTATTAGATGGGTCCTAGTATCAAATTCCGGCTCTGGCATGTACCAATGATTTAATTTAGAAATGTTTTTATCAATTATGTACATAATTTACAGTCGCTAATGGTGAGGGAAAACATCTTGAGTAAATCTGCTTATCCCTCGGGATAGGTAATAACCAGTATCTGTACGGCTATACGGTTCAATACTTATCACATTAAGTACTGTCTTCAAGAGGCTCAAACCTAACAAGCCTTCGCAATTTCGGAGATTGAAAGCATCTGAATAAACCGCCAAAAAGTAGATTGTGTTTATACAAGTCGTGAAGCCTATGTTTATGTTTTATGTGATGGTATATTCTGCTCCGGCAGTGGCTCCTGGCTTGCATTGTTGAGTCAACTACCCATTGACTTATAAATACACATTATTTAAATAATGTATCACTACTGTTTAACCATAAGATAAAGTATGTTTGAAGCCAATAATGAAATTTTATTTTTTATATACAACATGATCATATTACTGTAATTTGCTGGATATAAATTATAAACGACCTTATCTAATTCAATACAAAGTTTGTCATATTATTTTATTACTTACATAAGAGTATATTCAACATCGAGACAAAACGCATACTAAACTCTGTAAGCATACCCTAGACGTGTATTGCTGTGTGTCTAGAAAAAGACACCTAGTTGTTTTATAACGGGCTAGTCATAGCTTACTATTCAAAGCTTAGCCCTAGCTTTCAGCTTCGTAGAAAAAGCAAGATTAGCATGTCTGTTTTAATTTCCACATACTAAGCATATTAGCTTACATGAGAATGTTTTCCTTCGAAGCATCGGCCAGTGGTTAGCGGATCCTTTGAGCATACATGCGCTGCCATACTAACAAATACCAGACTTGCAAAGCGGGTGCAAGTTTTCTTTGTATAGGGAAATTGTTTGTGTTTTGTATTGGCTGGGCGAGTAGGTACTGTGGAATGAAATGTTTAGTCAGAAAGGAGGTATGGGTATTTATTAGCCTTATTTCAAGTACGAGTATGTACTGGAATAAATGTTAAATGTTCGTACACATTAGTATACTGAGGCAGCACCTTTTCACTGCATCAAAGTTTCTATTTTATTTGAATGTTTGTATTGTGTTATAATGTAAATTGCATTATGCAGTGAATAAACTATTTTTCTTTCTTTCTGTTTTTAGCTTTAGTGAAGTATAAGTATAACTTTAAGTTTAGTAAGTTTTTACCAGAATAATTGTTCTTTGCAATGTTTCGTAAGTCAACTTTTTAAATGTTCCATGATGTTGGTTATTACATTATACGAGTATTAGCTGCTTTTTTATTCAATTCATGGAAACTGACTCAACGAAAATAGAGATTAGGTGGCGTTTACTAATAGTCTTTTTTAATGCCATTACGACTCAATAGTCCCAAGTTATCTAAATGTGACGAAGAAAATATAAAAATTCCAAAAAAAATTCTTTATAATATATTCATGTAACATTTATGTTCCTAAAAAGATTAACATAACATACACTGCTATGTAAAAGCCTCCGATGTAAGTGAATTTCATCTCACACAAGTTCAAATTTGCGTAAGCAGATTAGTTTGCTAGGCTCCGCATTTCCGACTACGAATACTCAGCACAACCTCCGTAGTATGGCAAACTCATTTTGTATACTACGAATCGGAATACGTAAACACTTTGCTTTATCTAACTCCAAACGGGGTTTGCTACTACAAATAGTATTTACTGAAATACCGTGGGTCCCGTGCTAGTCTGAGACGTAAATAGAATGTTAACTAGCTGCTTGTTTGAACAGATTAGGGTTCAATTGAATCTTTTGGGCGATAGACTAGTAATCTGATACCATTATTCTATATGAATGCCATCACAACAGTTTGGTAAAGTGACGGACATGATATTGTATGTCAAAGATTCTGTATACACTAGAAAGGATTTAAGGACGTGTGTGGTATTATTCAAAAGCTTAATACATATATATGTTAAACAATAATATGTTAAACAGTGACCTAGGAGTGATTTTATCGTCTCTTCAAGGTTCTACACGAAAGGGATTAAAACATGTATATGTATGTATGTAAGACACAGGGTAAATTGGCAAATAGCTACAATCCCTGCAGGTCCCAAATCCGCATCAAATCAATAGCAATTAGTGACCTTAATATGATTGGAGTGCAGGCTTAGTGTACTATGTTGTAATAAGTGAATTAGGGCGACCTTCTGTCTAGACACACGTAGTAAACAGTCGTAAAAATAAAGCAATAAAACTTACTAATCATAATTACACTAATATGCGTTTATATCTAGGATTAGTGTGTATTTGGATACCTAAGGTTCAGACTTCTATACTTATAAAAGTTACGTACGTGCTAACACATTATTTTTATTTTATATGCTTTTTTTTTCTGCACTATCAGAGAAACTCGTTACACGTAGATAGGCTTTTGCATCTAATTGCGTAATATCAATGAATTTTTTTTTATGTTTTGAAAAAAAATGATTTGTGAGAAAAAGGGACTGGACTTATATGTATATATGTTTTATACACAAACCCTTTGTATTTGACCGTTTTCTTGTAACATGGATAAAAAATATTGTGATGAAATCTGTTTATTTATAGGAATAAGTAATAGGTTCGTGTATATACGCGATATAGATATGTAATATACAATATTTGTCCACTATTTATGGTAATATTCTGAACGGGAACACATTTTTTTAGCCAGGTTAGTTAGAGAGTTGAATACCCATCTACGAAAAACTTACTCATGTTTTAATATATTTAAACACCCAGTTCCGTGTATAATTAAAAATATACGTATATAAATACAGTACAAGCAAAGATAAACCAAAATCTTTCAAGTAGCTTAACAATAACTTTGTGATGCATCTTGGGAACCGAGGAAAATCAGTTTGGATCGGATGCTTTCTGGTCTTAAGTGCAAAGTTCTCCCAAAGGCATTGAGGCAGCCAAAGTGAATGCTATTTACTACAGTAGAATCCAAACTGATAGGTTTGTTTACTTCATATGTTTTGATATAAGACCTTAATATGAGACGTCTTCAAGGTTCTGTTCATATTGCTAAGAATAAAATGAAATGAGGACTGCATATATTTTTGCATACAAACATAAAGATCAGGCCTATTTCTCTACAGTGAGATAGAAAAGATCGCGGATCTCCATTTGTCCTGATGCTGCCAAGTTTCACCTCTTCACTCCATAGATATCCTGTATGAGGTAATATGTCGTCTATCTGGCTGTCATGTCTTTTATTATTTAATCATAATATGAATTCTTTCAATCTAATAAGAAACTTAAAATGAACCCCATTTTTTCCAGCTGGTCACACTAAATCAAAGTCGGAGCTCGGGACTAAATATTATAATTTGATTACTATCGCATTTAAAACTTTGTAGATTCAGAACTTTAAACAATAAACTGTTTAATAAATTAGTTTTGGAATCCTTCAAGTTTAAAGGATAAACGCTGTTTCTATTTAATTCTTTTCCAAGCCATCGCACTTTTTCATTTTGTTGGAAACTTTACGAAACAGCTGTTTTATGTTTGCGAAGGATCGTGTTTTATTTTGAATGCTTTGACTGTCGATCGGAATTTCAAAGAGTTGTTTTTCATGTACAAATGATTGTTTCTTTACGGTTACAGTTTATTTATTTATGAGATAACTTTACACACTACTTTATTTTATAGGATTAAGAATATTTCAGTTTACACTGGTTCCACTACACATATGAAAAGAACAAAGAGTTAAATCCATTGCAGACATATTTTCTTTGAAATCCACGTTTCGTCAATTTAATATCATAACTTGATATCTCTAACATGGATACTTTTCAGGTCAGCACTATCAAAGTTTAAATGTATATGGTAAATCCAATAAAGTCCACACCATATATACACATCAGTGTCATTATCGGGTCTGGGACCTATAACATCAGCTTATTTTTATACAAATCAGATTTTTCCCGGCAAGAAAAAACTGTGTAGTATAACTATAATAAATATTCGTGTAGTAGTATATTAGGTTAGTTAGTCACGGACCTGAATGAGGTAAAACATAGTGGGTTAAACCACCGAGTTAGTATCAAAGGCTACATATCTCATTTTGTAACACGATAACCCGTTGAACTGACATCTATTCCAAGAATTGTCAAGGCTTGATTACCTTCAGCATTGAACTGGTGTGCGTTGTAATAATTGCGAAAACGTACACGGAAATACAAATTTCATGTCACTTTCCTACATGAACAGTGGGAATTGAAGCTATTTAATGCTCCTAAATTAGGAGACTAATCTTATAAACTAATCAATACGCTTGACGCCCGTTCTCCACTATCGGGGGTTTAGTTACTTAAGTGATTACTAATATTACGAAGGTTCTACGACCTCCCAAAAGCCATGAAATTCTCTTTTTACAATATACCAAGTATCGGTTGTGATTTGTGAATCAAATATACTTACTTAAACATTATAGGAAAGGTTTCTTCATTTTTTCGTCTCATACTATAAGATAAGATATTTTTAACTACGTTTCTGGGTAGCAAAAGAGCATAATCAACTAAACATTAAAACGGTCTTTGGTTTCATAAAAAACAGATAATAAGTATCAAATATGATAAGTCATAACCAACCTACCGAATAGTTTTTGTTTTTAGTATCTTTTTCATGTTTCCTCTAGATGTTAAGTTTTTCACTTAAGTTTAAATAATTATAAAAGCGTCTCAGCTGCTATCCATGTACTTTGCGTCGGAGCTTTTAGCAAAAGCTTAGTGTTCGCTCCGATAGGCAAAGTAAATACAGCAAATGGTTAAGTTTGTAATAGTTGTAAACTCTCGACGTTAAATGTATAGAAATTTAAACGGAAGGATTGAACAGAAGGTTCTAGAGAACTTGAGACACCAGTTGACGATAATGTTAAGTAAATTTATAAAGACATAGATACGCATAAGCTTAATAGAAATTAATAACGTAATATCATTGTTCAATTAATATTAGACAGTATGTGTTAGACACGATATTTTCCCTCACCATTTACGTACATAATTTACAATCACTAACGGTGAGGGAAAACATCGTGAGGAAACATTCGAAATTTCGGAGATGGGCATTCAAGCCTCTGACTACCCCAACATAATAAAAAAGGGAGTGTGTATACACAAGTCGTGAAGCGTATGTTTATGTGTGTTTTATGTGTAAAACCTGCACGTTCTAGTAGGGTATGTAAAAATAACTAGCTAATTAGCTGTCTACAGTTCTAAGAAATCTATTAGAAATGAAATCTATTGAACGATGAGGTAACACCATGTTACCATTGTTTTGTATGATATCACAAGCCCAATATTTCTTCTAAAAAGTGACTAAGAACATGTTTACATGTCTCTGAGATTCTGTCTACCCTGAAAGGGTTTAGAGGACGTGAATGTACTTGTATGTATGTATGACGACCTCCGTGGCGCATTGGTTAACCACCTGAACGCTAATCGTGAGGTCTCGGGTTCGATTCCCGATGGAGGCAGAGTTAAGAACTACCCTTTTCTTCTGCTTTCCAGTCTGGTCGTTGATTATATATGCTATATATGTACATATTTATCTATATATAACATGTAAATATTTCTTAAATATACGTTGACTAGTACTCTTAACACAAGTCTTAAATGAACTTACCAAGGGGCTAATTCAAATGGTGTAATAGTGTCCCAAATATTATTATTATTATAAATGTTGATCAAAGTACAGAAATAGAGAGTTTAATTACAATAGGTTAGCTACTTTACAAAAATTCTCTTTCTTACACTTTTACCCTTTGAAACAAGTAAGCAAGGCACAAGGTAAATATGGCAATAATAGTATCGAAAACTTTTGTTCCTTACCCCTTCAGTCATTATGAAGTGACTGTATATAACTTTACTATTTCCTTTCTCGGATTGGCTATAAGAGTAACATTTGTTATGATTTTTATTCGCTTTATTTGACAAAAAGGTCGAGAGGCCCCGATATCCATAAGGATTGATTGAGGAAAACCTCCCCTAATATTATACCATTATTTCCAATGACAAAAGTCTTCGATGAGAATTCGGTATTGGTGTGTATTTGACACTACGAGATTCTATTGTTATTTTTGGGCGACAGACTATCAGTAGCACTAATATTCATTTCTTATAAATGAGTAATTTTATGTGGTTTGCAACATTGCATTAGATTAATTCCGTAAACATGGTTGTTAAAGATAGCACATAAATAAATATATTCGACCCTAACAAAAAACCTGTTGAATGTGCCAAAAACAAATTAAAAACCTTACTTGAGTCAAATATGTTAAAAATATTTGAATATAATAAATATGAATATTACTGTTTGTGACGTGCCTATCCTTTAAGACCCTAATAGATCTCTTAACCACTTAGGAACCTAACCTAAAACCAATATCCTACGCATACATTTAGCATGGTTGAAGAACTGACACATATTCTACTGAATGTCTGAGAAACATCTTAGACAAATGCAAGTCTGCAAGAGTATTAATCAAGCACAGACAGTATGGGAATTGCGTTTGTACATGTCATTTTATAGTTTACATAAAAACTGAAATGAAACTGATAAAACAACGACAATATTTCATTCACGTAAACATATTTCTTGTTAGCGTGGGCTCCAATTATAAAGATATTATGTGCATTTTTTCTATTGTATTAGTTTGCAATTTAATACTTTGACTTTATTTATATGTTAAAGTTGACTAAGGGATGTGTAATATATACGAACATTATATTCTAATACATAATTTACAGTCGCTAACGCTGAGGGAAAACATCGTGAGGAAACCTGCTTATCCCTCGGGATAGGTAATGGCCAGTGCCTATATACGGTTCACTACCTATCACGTTGAGTGCCGTCTCTCTAGTGAAACGCGGACTTCGAGTGACCCATACCTAACATGCCTTCGAAATTTTGAAGATGGGGGACTCAAGTCTCTGATCCCAATTATTCCTATTTATACCAATGTTATAGATGCTATACCTTATTGTTAACAAGCTTGCATGGGTTAGGCATGATTAGCCATACTTGTGCATTAGTAAATGTTCTTTAGCTACCCCTAAAATCAATATCGACCACGATACACGTCACAACATGTATCTTTCGCAACACGTCCCTCTAAGTGATCCCACTAATAATTCATTAAATAAATTATTAACAGCTCTAACCTAAAACTAATGCAAACCAAACTCACCTTTACCATATACCATTAGTTAGAATATTAAAGTTCAAAATCGTGTGAGCAGTTTGCATTGGAAAATTCAAGTAAAATATACTAGATAGATTTAGTATCGAACAGGTCGGTAAGGAAAAACATTAATGTTTATAAACAACCTTTTTCCTTATGTGAAAGACAGACGTTCACTAGGTAGTCGACGTTGGTAGTAAGTGATGCCTTTTCACTACTTATACATACACATCACAGATCATAGATCCAAGCTGTCCCGATTCTGACAAAGCAATTTCATTTCACTGACATTTATACATCTTTTTCTGAGATACTCGCGTTCGCGTTCATTTTACAAGAAAATGGGACTTATTACGCGATAAGTGCCGTTTTCTTGTAAATCGCATACACACTCGTAAGGAGTAATATTTACAGAACAAGGCAATATAATTAAGAAGACTTGCTAGTATGTGAAGGCTTATGAATGTTGAAGCGAAACTAATTAGTCAGGATTGAGAAATGGGGCTTCGTTTGGAATATGTGCCTATTCGCCTAGCAGGTAGTATAGGTAATGTGTATGTATGAGTTAGATACAATCAAAGTATATGTTCTAAACACATTACCTGTATTCTATTTTATAGTATAGGGGATATGCTGACTCTTTACGGATACTCTCTCAGGATATCCTTAAAGGATATTCTTACTCTTTAAGGATATGTTGCCTTGCTGCTCTTGCGGGGTAGTCAGAGATTCGGGTGTTCAAATGCTCCACGTGTTGAGTAGATAGTGAGTAATCAATGTGACAGTCGTGTCGCATTTACAAGACCTAGTTCAAGACCACGACATTGTTTTGAGAACAGGTAGGTAGCTTTGACTTACTGTACAATTCGGAGCTTTTTGCAAATGTATGTATTTTGGTTATAAAAAAAATTTGTTTTTTAGTACATAAAAAAAAGTAAATATTAGTAAATAAAAATAGTATATAGTAGTATTTAGTATAGTATTTATAGAAGACAATTAAAGATCCCGTTTACAGTAGAAACTCTACAGTGAATTAAATTAGTTACAACTAGTAGTATTAAAAATTCTTAGACTGTACTGAAATAGAATATTCTGTCGTCATAAATACATTTTTAGGACGCCATTGTGTTTAGAAGAAATCAGTTTCGAGATAAGAAACGAAATCAAAATGGACCTGTCACTTTTGAAAATAAAACTCTGCACAGGGACAGGTGAACAAAAGCCTTAAAAACGTGATCTACGGTGAATATTTCTTATTTGTGAACGGTGAATAATGCTAAATCTTTCATGAAAATACTTCTTTGTGATTGCCGTTTATTACTCTCGAAAATGTGGCTTGAATTAAGTGCTTGGTGAATTGAGCAGGCTTTCAATAAAATTTAATATTTCGGTGAGAGGACATACATATGTATCTCTCTAGGTAGGTAATGTTCATGATATCTTTATTAAAATATCAACAAAAATCCTGGTCTCGTGCTAGTCTGAGACGTCAAAAGAATGCTAACTAGTTGCCGTTCTTCCCGGCTTAATGTAGGAGGCTATGAAGGCAATAGGGTTCAATTAAATCTATTGGCCGATGAACTAGCAATCTGTCACCAAATTTCCATTATGAAAACGAAACTCCAATATTCATGCTAAGAAGTAACCTAGGAGATGTTACTATTCCTGTGTGTGTTTCTATTTCACGCTTGATACTTTCTATTTGGCGAACTGAAAACTTTGAGTAGCCAAAGTTATCGTAGTCAGAAAGATACACTGGTTATCGAAACATTGACTACGTGTATTTAAACTTTGCACCAGCTATCTTGTAAACATATTGTAATCATATGTTCAAAGCTAAATAGGGTGTTCGTACTTATTATATTCATTACCATACTTTTAATTTACTACTACTAGGTTGACGCTTTAGTCTAAGAATAACTTAAACATATTTCTCCATTCCATTATACTACAAAACATATTCAAACACTTAAAATCACAAGCCCTTAAGCTATGTTTTCATCTCAGTACACAGAGATATCGTAAGTATTATTATATCATATCACGAGCCCTGAGAATTGTGTAACTTAAATTACACTATTTACTCCACAAGTTATCTTCGTGGGCCGTAACCATATACACTCGTAGGTACCCAAGGGTTTGTATCTTGTTTACACACTTGTACAAGCGTCCAAAATATGGGCGATTGTTAGAGGCGCAGCCTGAACTAACATTGGGACCGTTAGCCTCTATTTTATGATCAAACAAGTAAGTATATTTAGTATTGAAGATACATATATAACGGGCAGAAGGATAGGTTCAAAAGCCCTTCAGTCTCATTTGTAATATAATCAAGGGGAATTTCTCTTTCTCGATCCTAGCAAACCACTTTCGTTTAATTTTTATCTGCACGTGATGTCGTCAGGACTATGTTTATTACAAAATAGTCCTTTTCAGGACCATGTTTGTCACAAAATAGTCCTTTTCAAGACCATGTTTGTTACAAAATAGTCCTTTTCAGGACTATGTATGTTAGAATATAGTCCTTTTCAGGACTATGTATGTTAGAATATAGTCCTTTTCAGGACTATGTATGTTAGAATATAGTCCTTTTCAGGACCATGTTTGTTAGCAAATAGTCCTTTTCAGGACCATGTTTGGTAGAAAATAGTCCTTTTCAGGACTATGTTTGTCACAAAATAGTCCTTTTCAGGACCATGTTTGTTACAAAATAGTCCTTTTCAGGACTATGTATGTTAGAATATAGTCCTTTTCAGGACCATGTATGTTACAACAAAGTCCTTTTCAGGACCATTTTTGATAGAAAATAGTCCTTTTCAGGACTATGTATGTTAGAATATAGTCCTTTTCAGGACCATGTATGTTACAACAAAGTCCTTTTCAGGACCATTTTTGATAGAAAATAGTCCTTTTCAGGACCATGTTATGTTAGAAAATAATCCTTTTCAGCACCATGTATGTTACAACAAAGTCCTTTTCAGGACCATTTTTGATAAAAAATAGTCCTTTTCAGGACCATGTTATGTTAGAAAATAGTCCTTTTCAGGACCATGTTATGTTAGAAAATAGTCCTTTTCAGGACCATGTTATGTTAGAAAATAGTCCTTTTCAGGACCATGTTATGTGTAGTAAATAGTCCTTTTCAGGACCATGTTTGTTAGAAAATTGTCCTTTTCAGGACCATGTTATGTTAGAAAATAGTCCTTTTCAGGACCATGTTATGTGTAGTAAATAGTCCTTTTCAGGACCATGTTTGTTAGAAAATTGTCCTTTTCAGGACTATGTTTGTTGAAAATAGTCCTTTTCAGGACCATGTTAAGTTAGAAAATAGTCCTTTTCAGGACCATGTTATGTTAGAAAATAGTCCTTTTCAGGACCATGTTTGTTGAAAATAGTCCTTTTCAGGACCATGTTATGTTAGAAAATAGTCCTTTTCAGGACCATGTATGTTAGAAAATAGTCCTTTTCAGGACTATGTTTGTTACAAAATAGTCCTTTTCAGGACCATATATGTTACAACAAAGTCCTTTTCAGGACCATGTTTGTTACGACAAAGTCCTTTTCAGGACTTTGTTTGTTGAAAAATAGTCCTTTTCAGGACCATATATATTACAACAAAGTTTTATTCAGGACCATGTTTATAGTTTTAAGAGATTCGCGATTTATACTCATGATTTAACTAACGGGACTTATCGCGTAAGTTTTTATATAATAAAGTTACCTTTATTAACCCGACATTTCGGCTACGTTGCGGCTTGTGAGATGGAAATTGATAGATCACTTGCATTCCTTGACGTTAAGGTTATGGTGAGACCTGATGGCACACTTTCGCAAGCTATGTACAGAAAACCTACACATACAGATCGGTACCTCCATGGATCCTCACATCATCATCCGAAACACATGGTTTCTGAGTGTTTAATTTTTATCTGCACGTGACGTCGTAAACGTTGTCTAAAAATCTAGATGCCTGACAACATTTTATCGTTAGTGTTATTATATCACAGCGAGATAGGCAGAGACTATTGATACTGCCTTAAACAATGCTGATGAATCTGTGTAACATCGCTTAAATTAATGTACTAACTCATACATTTTTTTTTTCATCCTACTGAAACTTGCCTTAAGAAAAATGTCCCTCATTCGATTTATAACAGTGAAAAATATTTCTAAACGTGACCAATGCATCGCTAAAAAGAAGGTAGAATACCATATTCACCTTTTACAACATTCACAACTATTCGGAGCATAATTATAGTAGTAAGTAAGACGTATACGGTTCCATTCGGTCGTAACTCAAGTCTCCAACTATCCCGTAGGGCAAATATTTTTCACTAAGCAGACAGACGGTTAGTTTGATTTACACTCCACTTTACGAGTAGTTGGATATTAATATGAGTTACACTGTTCCTGAATAAAACACAGTTTTACAGACATATATTCTCGACTCTACGTCCACAAAGGGATAGGCAGAGACTATTAATCGTCTCCAGGAACAACCAAAAAAATCTCTCTTGCTACACTCATAGCCATCAACCTCCCCAAACAAGCTCTTTTGCTTTTCACACTCTGTACACCTGCCTTGAACTTACAGTTATATATGAATAACAAACATATATGCATACATATATATTCACGTCAAGAAGGAACCTCGTAGAAATGATTAATAACTAATGGGACTTATCGCGTATGTTTTTATATAATAACTGACCGTCTGCGCGTGACCATGGCTGCTGCAACGTAGCCGAATAAGCTATAAGCCCCATTAGTTATTAATCATGAGTATAAATCGCGAATCTCTTAAAACTATAACCTCCTAAAAATATTTGATTAGTCACTTTTTGGGGTTGTGATGTTTTTCATATGGAAAATTTGGAACATGTTACTATCACACCATTAGAAACTCGAAATCTAGTCCGTTTTACTCACCAACTATAACATGCTTGAAACAGCAGCTATATATTTATATGTTTAAAGCCATATAAAGTTTCCCGAATAAATTTCCCGTAAGACCGCATGCTAAGTTTTGAATAAGAATAGTCGTTCGTGAACGAAATGCTAAAGCAACACTTTGCATTTAGAGTGCGCACATCAACTTTGAACGGTTCCTTAAACTTATATCTTCTGATCCTAAGTTTGACTAGGTGTATTATAAAAACATATATCTTGAGATTATTCAGAAAAGATATACAGGAATAGTGCCTCTATTTGATAGAGTATTCAGTAACCTAATATTCTATGTTATGTTATGCCAAAAGTGACTAGTTTTCAATTTGTATACCATAGAACGGAACAGAATGGTTATGTATGCACATATTAGGAACGTATGTGAACATGTTAGGAATATATGTGGGTGAAGTGGAAGAACGTTCAACAGTCAGATAGATGTCATATTGAAAAAGGGTGACTTTCAAAGTACTTGTAACCGCTGAATGTGTATGAGGAAGTGTATGAGTGGCAATGAAGCGAAAGTGGTTTGTTAGGATCAGACTGGATGGGGATCCGTGATCTCTGCCTTCCCTGCCTATCTCTTTACAAGGAAACGGGCGTCCTGAGGCGTATACAGGAATACATACATACACATCACGCCTGATTCCCTGTAGAGGGGTAGGCAAAGATCACGGATCCCCATTTGTCCCGATCCTGACAGACAACTTTCGCTTCATTGACATTCAAACATCTTCTCATACACTCTCGGCGGTTATATGAATACAACGGTCATTAACACTTTAGTCACTAAAATCCGACGTATCCCTAAGTATCTAACGTGATAAATGTTCAATCGATGGTTGTTTTCCGATTCTTTCTATATCCAGTTTCCTAATGTTACTGAAAATCCCTCGGGATAATAGGGCCAGTGCCTGTATACGACGATTCGGTTCACTACTTATCACGTTGAGTCCTGTTTATCTAGTGAAACGCGGGCTTTGAGTGACCCATACACCTACCTAACTTAATACGAAATTTTAGAAATGGGCATTCAAATCTGACTATCCCGCCACAATAAAATGAGAGAATGAATAACAAGTCATGATGTACGTATGTTAAATTAAGATTATATGATTTTTACACTATTTGAACTGAGTTACAGCGAACGGTAAGTGCAGCTTGTAGCATCTATTTACGTTTAGCCTTAATTATTAAAATTTTTACGTTACCAGCAGTTATTATAAGTTAAAACAGAGCTTTAAAAACCTCGTAGCAAGGGTAGTCTCAAAGGTTTAGGAAGCACGGAATAATTTAAAGGGTGATGGAGGGATAAAGGTCCGCTGAGCCCTGTCATTTCCGCTGTTCTAGGGCCGAACGAATGTTCAGGCATTGATTTTTAAAGGGCAGGTAAGTTTATGTTTAGGTATAAGTAGGTATTTTTTAAAGGTCAAAATCATAGTATTTCATACATAATTGATGTCTTGCAATTTCATCGTTTTAAGTTATATCACATCCAGCAGTTCTTTTAGGATTATATACAATGTTTAATATAATCATGAAAACATGTCTTCGTCAATCACTTCTAGTGTGGACAGAACTGTAGTGACTCTACGTTCTATGGTTCAATCTTAGCGTTATTATTGGCTCTCTCATGTTTATATGTCATATAAGTGATAGCTTGATAACCCATTGCTCAATAGATTCCATTGGCTCCTAATTTCTTAGTTACATAAAACATAAACATACGCTTCACGACTTGTGTCTACACACTCCCTTTTTTATTATAACGGGGTAGTCAGAGGCTTGAATGCCCATCTGCGAAATTTTGAAGGCATGTCATTCCAAGCCCGCGTATCACTAGATCGCCCGCGTATCGCCGTATATAGGCACTGACTATTACCTATCCTGAGGGATAGGCAGGTTTCCTCACGATGTTTTACCTCACCGTTAGCGACTGTAAATTATGTACGTAAATGAAAAACACATATTTAAATTTCATTCATTGGCCAGAGTCGGGATTCGTACCTAGGACCTTTCTCATACGAAGTCCGAGGTCTTACCCACTAGGCTACAGCCGCTAATAATAATCTATTCTACCTTATACGAAATACCGACTGAAAAGGAGCTAGTTTTACTTACCACCCAGCAAGCATGGGATGTTTTTCCTGATAACTGGTTGATATAACACTGTATAGATTTGGGCCTCGGATGTACTCGTATGTATACCTACTGTACCTTTCACATGTCACTAGAAGATCATTAACAACATAGGGTAGGTTTTTGTTCGCTTCAGAAAAGCAATCAATCACTAATTGCTGAAACAAACAACGATTTATTGCTTGTCAACTGTGCAAGGAATTGTGCATGTACATATGTATTATGCATCATGTGTATGTAACGAGTACATGACGGTTGGCAATGCATGAATTTGTTTGAGATGTAAATATAACTGTTTCTTTCTTTTGCATACATACATACATACACATCACGCTTGATTCCCTGTAGAGGGGTAGGCAGAGGTTATGGATCCTCATTTGTCCCGATCCCGGCAGGCCACTTTCGCTTCATTGACATTCATGCATCTTCTCATACACTCTCGGCGATTATAGGTACACCCAACGTCACTTTTTTTCAATATAGCGTCTATTTGACTGTTATATGTCTTATTAGGCCGGCCTCTACGTAACCGCCCTTCCACTTCACTCATATATATTCCTTTTGTCAATCTGCTATCATTCATCCGCATAACATGTCCAAACCATCAAAGCATGCTCTTTTCAATCTTAGTCACTACATCTTCTATCAAACTTAAATTAATTTCTTACTGTAATTTGTTTCATTATTTAGGTTTGTTATTTGTTAGGTGCATTGCATAATATGATAGTTATGTCCTTTGTTAGTCTGGGACTTAAATAGAATGTTAACTAGCTGCCGTTCTTTCCGGAATGTTGTAGGGGATGACTATGGTATTAGAGGTAGATGGAATATATTTGGTGATGGATTAACAGCCACAACTCCAATCTAGGAGATATTATTGTGTCACCGGAATTCTTTGAAATATATCATTGGTGACAGATTGCTAACCCATTGCCCAATTATTTCCATTAATCCCTAGTCCCTTAGTTGCCTTCTATGACATGCTAGGATGAAAGACAGCTAGCTAGCGTTCTATTGACATACTAGACTGGCAAATGTTATGTTAGTACACCTATTATGTTCATTTTAAAAGTAGCTTACTTAACAAATGAATACCGTACCGCATATTAAGCATTTGAAAGGCATAATTAGACCCATCAGTTACCTGTGAATCAAATGTCAAGAGCCCAAATTGTGTATCGACCTATTTCTAAAGCCTGAACATTTAATCGCGTATCCATCCGACCAGGTCCCGATTAGCCGTATTAATTTCCAGTAAGCTGAAACAGGCACTTCATTTTGAAATCGGATCTCTGACTGGGGCAAGTATACTATTTTAGTACAAACGCAGTTCAATATCAGATCAGTAATAGTGTGAAATTAGTAGAGGATCAAAAGTGAAAAATTTCACCATTAATGGCAGCAAAAATGCATATCACGATGGGGATGGATCTAGTGAAACGCGGACTTCGAGAGATAAATACCTAACATTGTTTTGAAATTTCGAAAATGCGCACTCAAGTCTATGCCTACCCCGCCACAGTAAAAAAGGGTGAAGTAGAGAATTTTTGTCACACATCACTACATAATATTAAAACAAAGTCTTAAATCTTTGAAACTACGCAACGGATTTTGATGCGGTTTTTTTAAATAGATAGAGTGATTCAAGAGGAAGGTTTATATGTATAATAACATCCATTACATAATGAAGTAGACGATATATTTTATACCCGTGCGAAGCCGGAGCGGGTCGCTAGTAAACCTATATGTAGGACTCGAGTGAACGTAGTTATAAAACTTGTTTGTAGTATGAAAGAAGTTTTGATCGCAAAAATGCGCTTGACTGGTCCGAAGGGATCGTGTTTGGATTTAGAATAGTTTGAACTTTGATATGACGCGGATAGAATGTTTACCAGCCGCTGAATGTCATAAAAAGTGAATAATTAGGGTTGAGCTAGTTTATGGGGTGATGCGCTAGCAACCTGGCACTAAGATTTCATAATTTTATACTTCTTAGCTTTATAACATAAAATTTTGATTCAGATTTCATAAAGATTAATTTGTTATGTAATATAGGAGTACCTATAACCGCCGAGAGTGTATCACAGGATGTATGAATATCAGTGAAGCGAAAGTGGTCTGTCAGGATCGGGACAAATGGGGATCCGTGATCTCTGCCTACCTCTCTACAGGGAATCAGGCGTGATGTGTATGTATGTATGTTAATCTCTAAACAAATGCATATATAACTTAAATATAGTACGGCGCTTGAATGATTTGGGTACTCATCATTAGGAAACTTATAAATTATTCAGAATATGCAATAGTCAGTGCTTAACACGCGACGTGGTTTATGTGTTCCGTTGAACACTGATTATCTTCTCAAAATTAGATTTCGAGTAACCAAACGCTCTCAGGTTACTCAATGGACACCCAACCACTGACTACACCTTAGGGTTTACGGTTTATACAAACATTAATATTTTCGACACGCGATTTTTATAAATTTTACAAGAAAAACGAGACTTATAGCATGATGACCGAACCAACGGGTAACCAACGTAAAAAGTATTACGTTTATAAAGAATGAACGCGATAAGTCCCGTTTATCTTTTACATACATTATAATATGACGACCTCTGTGGCGCGATCGGTTATACGCCTGAACGCTAATCGTGAGGTCCCGGGTTCGATTCCCGGTGGAGGAAGAGTAAAGAACTACGCTTTCCTACTGCTTTCCAGTCTGGTCGTTGATTATATATGCTATATATGTATTTATCTATGTATATTTCTTAAATATACGTTGACAAGTACCCTTAGCACAAGTCTTAAATGTACTTACCAAGGAGCTAGTTTAATTAGTGTAATAATGTCCAATTATTATTATTATATACACAATTACTATTCCGCCAATCAGAGTAATTCGTAACATTGACCGATGGAGAAGCGAAGTGCTATCGACCAGCAACTTGTGTCGATTGATTGATGCTACCTTTCACGCTGCGGAGACTAACTGAGATGGATTGGGCATCATTTAGGACCAACACAGCCACTGTGTACATACATAGGGTGCAAATTGCCGGTTTAATTCCTGGTCGGTGTAGGTATTTAAAATTTAGGTAGGTAAGATGAGATATATAAACGTATAGACATCTCTATACTTCCTGTAAAGGTCGGTATAAGGTAATTCATAAGTGTATTTTATCTCTATAACTTTTGAAGACATTACGGTATGTTTTTTTCAGAGAACCATAGAAGCTTGGGCATATGGGGATCAGTCTCTAGTTATTGTCCATGAGAAAACGGGTTCATTGTGGCTTTAATGACAATCGAAGTGCCTACACACGTAAAGCCTATCTAATGACTATCCTGGAAGGCTATATGTTTCAAATATTTATTTGTATGAGTTTAAAGCATGTATAGGAAATAGGTATCCGCGATCACTGTTTCTCTGTGTATATTATATGTGTAGTATAGTTCCACTGAAAATTTCATTTACGTACATAATTTACAGTCGCTAACGGGAAGGGAAAAAATCGTGAGGAAGCCTGCCTATGCATGCACCTGTGCGTGCACCACCTAACACGTTGGGTGCTGTTTATCTAGTGATACTCGGGCTTCGAATGACCCATACCTAACATGCCTTCGACATTTCGGAGATGGGCATTCAAGCCTGTGACTAACCCGCTATAATAAAAAAGGTAGTGTGTATACACAAGTCGTGAAGCGTATGCATGTAAGTATAGCTCCAGCTCTCGATATAAACACTAAACTCTAAATTATCTAGACTGGACCAGAACGATCTGTAGAGGATGCAACTTTGTGGGCTAGACGACCTAGCTTTATCTAGATCCCTTGGGTCTCTAGATGTCCGGATATATCGTGCCAAGAAGCAATTTCGTGACATGCCATTTTGTGTCGTATACCTAGATACATTAACTCGAGTTTCAGATGGAATCCAGGAAACACATTTCTTCATGTGTCATATATGTACATTCGTAGTGCAGTCCCAGTAACTTTTTATAAGATTTACGCTTAAAAGAACAAAAGACAATATTTTTTATTTCAAAGCACGCGAACGTGTATGAAAATGGATAGTGTAGTCTTAAAATGGTAAATATTGTCTTTTGTTCTTATAAGCGTAAACCTTATAAAACGTTACTTGGACTGCACTTTTAGCGCTGACTATACATAAATACAGCTCTATATACTTACGTGTCTTATAATCTTGAATTCAGAGTAGACAGAATAAATTTATCGATAACTTTAAACACGATTATCCTGATCGTAATTGCATCATTGATATAGAATATTGGTGAAAGCATGCTAAGGTGATCATCCAATTGATTCATTTGGTTCTACTCCCTTAGTTACCTTCTGTGATACGCCAGGATGGAAGACAACTAGTTAGCATTATTCATAATCCCCTGACTAGCACTGGACATGGGTTACAGATGAGTGTGTTCATTTAATGTACCATGTGGTTAAAAGTGGAAAGGAAAGATTTAGAAACTAAAAATTGTGTAACTGTACGAGGGGAGGTCAATAAGTTCGCGGAATGGAGGGGTTGTAGGGGGTTTGTTTACTCGTCCAGGTAGTAACTATTTCAGCACCTCATTAAAAGTATATATACCAAATTTGAACCAAATCGGGTCATTAACTTTTTAGTTGTCTACCTGCAAACAAGTGAATCGGGAAGAAGTCAGCGAGTATGGAGAAAATTGAACACCGCGCCGTTATTAAGTTCCTCACCAAGCAAGGAAAATCCGCTCAGACAATTTTCCAAGAGCTGTTAGCAGTTTACACGGACTCTGCCCCTGGTAAAACCATGTTTTATAAGTGGCATAGACCTTTCAAACAAGGAAGAGAGTCCATTGAAGATGACCCCCGCTCCGGACGACCAATTGAGGCCACCACACCGGAAATCATCGCAAAAGTCGAAAAACTTATATTGGAAGATGCCTGGTCAAAGAAGAAGCAGCTTGCAGGAATGGTTGGAGTATCCGAAACAAGTATTTTAAATATCCTACATCATCAACTTGGGATGACTAAGGTCAGTGCAAGATGGGTTCCAAGAATGCTCACGCCACTTCAAAAAAGCGAGCGTGTCGAGTTTTTTCGCCAGTTTTTGGAGCTCTGTGGAGAGAATAAGGACGAACTTATAGACCGGATTTTTCCTGGTGATGAAACCTGGGTTCACCACTATGAACCTGAGTCGGAGCAAGAATCGATGCAGTGGCATAAAAAAGGCACACCTACTCCAAAGAAGTTTAAAGTGTCACAATCGGCTGGAAAGATCATAGCGACTGTCTTTTGGGATACAGAAGGTATTTTGCTGATCGATTATAAAGATTGTGGTGTGACTATAACGGGGCAGCACTACACTTCTTTATTAGATAGATTGAAAGAAGCTATCAAGGAACAAAGAAGAAGAAAGCTGTCAAAAGGTGTGCTCCTTTTGCACGACAAAGCACCCGTCCACACGTGCCATGTTGCGACGGCTGTCATGAACCGATGCGGATTCAAACAATTAAACCACCCACCCTACAGTCCAGACTTGGCCCCCAGCGACTATTATTTGTTTCAAAAAATGAAAAAGGAGCTGCGTGGAAAAAAATTGGCGACGATGAAGAAGTCAAGTCCACAATTTCGGCCTATTTTGACAGCCAAGACAAATCATTTTTTTTTCAATGGTATTTATAAATTATTAGAGATATCTGAAAAATGTATTAAGGTTAAGGGAGAATATATTGAAAAGGAAAAATAGTTTCATGTATAATTTCAACCCCCTTCCCGCTCATTCCGCGAACTTATTGACCTCCCCTCGTACATGATAGTCAGTACTCAATTTGACAGGTGGCAAGCCATGTCGCCAGTTACAAGCATTAACTATTAACTGTTCGGGGTAAGTAATAATATAGTTGTAAGCCAATTACTTAAGTTGCGAATGCGGTATAATATACTTTTACCAACGTACTTATTACTATAATTCCACCAAAATAAATTATACGTATAATCCAAAACTAGTTACTAGAAATGCAACATAACATTTGCCTTGAATACTCAAGTCCTTTCCACTTACGGAAATAAACGTGTAGTTTCACAGAGGACACAACAGTTACACAGATTATGTTGCAGATATCCCCGTACTCCATGCATTTGCTTAATGAGGAAATCTCTCTGAATCATATCTGTGGATCCATCTTTGTGGAACCCTTTTCTGAAAACATTCCCTGGGGATAACCTTACCCTAAGGGTTAGTTCAGATGTACCTAATTTTGATGTAAGGGAATAAGGGAAATAAAAATCTAAATAAACGGTATCATTCATAAACTCATCAATTCTACGCTGCGAAAAAGCAATATGAAAATACATACATACATAAACAATAACGACCACTCACTCTTGCGGGGAAGTCTGAGATTGGGGTGGCTTTAGCCACTCGAAGCTCGATAGACACGTAACACTCTGTTCTGATCGATAATGGATTATATTAGCTGTAACGTTGAACAATGGTTTGGGCACATGGAGTCGATGGATGAAAGGAGGGTTACAAAAGGAATCTATAAAGCCAAAGTGGAAGGTTAAGTTGGACGGGGTAAGCCGCGTAGAGCTTATGCAGATCAAATTGGAGACATTCTTCTCAAGGCGGATATACGCAGCGTGATCATTAGAAGAGCATGTCTGAGAAGGTTAATGACTGTGAGAGAAGCAAGAGAGATTGGTCAGGATCGTTCCAGGTGGCGATCGATAGTTCTATAGCCTATGCGATGTAGAAGCGTGAAAGTATGTATGTTAAATAAAAGTTATCTGGGAAAACGTGCGTTTCAGGTCCTAATATATTTGTGATGACGACGATGACCGTTCATTCTTTCAATACTTGAGACTTCATGGTCATGAATCATATTTTAATAATTAGTGATTGCGTCAAAAGCTCATTCAATGTGTTACATCAATTCGTAGCTTCACACCAAATACATTTTTATAACAATATAACAAATCTTCAGTAATAATATATAAAAATACAACAAAACATTTGCACATGGAGTACCGTAGGTTGTAAAAAACCTTATTTATACATTTCGAGACGAAACTACATAATTTAGCAACCACGTCTTTCATATCCATAATAATCTGTATCATCGACAAAATAAAGATAATTATCAATTGACAACGGACCCAATTTTCATTCAAATGTATTAATAATTCTTATGTATGCACTCTGCCTTACCCAAAATATGGTTTTGTAATAAGCATTCGATTGTTATCTCTCTCACGTTTGACAGTAATCAGAACCCAGCGTAACAGGTGGTAGGTCCCTTAATAATCCCACGTTCTACAAGTATTTATATATGTATCTTTCGAAAATTACCTAATTACTTTTGTTCTTTTCATTCTCGGTGATATTATGTTCTTGGTTCAACAACCGAGGTTAAATTTTAGTGACTGTTTGACCATCGACTGAAAGTATTATTTCTACAAGATTTTTAAATTGTTTTTTTAAAATACATACACATCATCGCCGATTTCCAGTAGAGGGGTAGGCAGAGATCACGGATCCCCATATGTTTCGATGCTGACATGGCTTGTCGCTTCTTTGACACACTTCCTCTCTCATACATATTATATGTATTTAAATATGTATTTTCATCATTAAAGTATAAAAGTAAACTTGAATACTGTTTTCCTTTTTCCACTATCATAGCGTATAAAACACGTCAATCATAAAACTCCCCTTCAAGATATGCATTCAGACGATCTCGTTAAAGTAATGCAGTTTATTTTTAAAAATGGCGTCGTTACAAGTAAATGTAGTTGGAGCTTTACTCACCTAACAACTCGGCAAAGAAAATATGTTCAGCATATAATATGCATGAGACTTTTATCTTTATTATGTTTGCACAGACTTCAATTTCGCTTGACTGTTTACATTAATGCAAAAGGGAAAATTAGAATTGCATTGCTTATTCCTGCAACGTTTGAATACTGTAATAAAGATTCTATATACGGTATTGGAGTTTGACGTAAGGAATATCAATACATATATGAATATCAGAGGTGAGGTAGAACGGTGGTTACGTCGTGGTCGGATTAGAAGTATGAATCTCAAATAAAGGATTAAAGAATGACGTTAGAAGTGCATATAACTGCCGAGTATTTTATACTTTCTCTAACAAATTAAATGATATCTATTAGGTAATGATCTGGTAACATGTCTCAATATTCCGTATTAGTTATTATCATAATAGAACAAACAAAAATAACCAACGCGTTCACGACCCGTAACCCTTGCGGGGTAGTCAGAGGTTCAGGTGTCTATCTCAGCAGTCGCGGAGGTAGTAATTTTATGGCTACCTCGAACTCCCGTGTTGACCAGATAGTTAATACTCAATGTGACAGGTGGCAAGCCATGTCGCCATTTACAAGCACTAACTATTGCCTGTTCGAGGTACGTATATAAAACGAGGGATTATGTATGTACATGCAACCGTCTTTACTATAACAACAATATCACATTCGAAAACTCAATCAAACTTGATAACCAAAACAAAACAGAATACAAAATGACCGTATGGTTAGGGATTTGAAGCTGGCAATCAAAATAGGGTTGTCACGTAGAGCAATTTGCTACAGACAGGGTTGTCCCTAGATTAAGTAACGCCGCACGCGTACCAACAAACCTCCTTGCTCGGAACTCAAAGGAACAGTACCAAATAGTAGTTTATTAGGAAAGTTTTAATCAAAACAACAGGTTGACTGAGGGCTAAGCTTGTAGTGATAGATACGTTGAATAGGTATGTAGGGTCCTAACTAGGTGGTATAATAGTACTGGGTATTAGGTGTTATTGTATTATTTGATTGATCTTTTCTTTACTTTTATTGTTTCGCAGTATTTATAATATAACTTCATAGTTATATTTGGTATAAGTATAGGATAGTGATTCTCCTTACGGTCTACAGTCATAGTATTATCAGACAAGCAGATTAAAATTAAGTTTCAAATTGAAAAAATGGACTATATTTCCTTTCTTTTGATATATCGATAGTAATAACATAATAAGTACCAGATATTTTAAAAACAATTAACGAATGAACAATACTTCTTATTAATTTTTAGATATCACTACATAGCATAAAACAAAGTCGCTTTCTCTTGAAATCTTTGAAACTACTTTTTTTTATTAGATAGAGTGATTTAAGATGAAGGTTTACTTGTATAATAATATCCATCAAATAGCCAGAAGTGCGAAGCCGGAGCGGGTCGCTAGTTAAGTATAAATAAATAATTCCTACAGATTGCTTGGATACTGCTCATTCAATTCCATTAACTTCAAGTCTTTTAGTCGTCTCCTATGACAAACAGCGAATAAAGCAGCTGGTTACACAAATTGAAATCCCAGCTAACACGAACCGCATTCAAAAATCCAATGCCGTCACAAAATTTAATCTCGGCTATGTCAGTATTTCGGAATTTCATTAAAATGAATTCTATTGTACTTTGTCAGATATGAAAAAGTGAATTCAATTAAGTTTTTCTTTGAATAAGACAACTCACGTGAAAGTCTGTGTTGAATTTATTTTCCTTGCCATTATGGGACGTAAATAGGAACTTAGTAAATAGAATTATCGTCTTTTTCTTCACATATCGTAAAAGGTGACTAAGTGACTTGTGTTTCAGCATTTGCTCAATTGATTATAACATTGAAGAGTTGAAAAAAAGGTTGCAAGAAAATAATATTTGTTAAATGTACCAAATACTACAGTGAGGGAAAACATAGCGAGAAAACCTGCCTTTTCCGCGAAAAATGTAGACTAACTATAAATGACGACATGGCGTACCATCTGTCAAATCAAATGCTGGCTATCTGGTTAACACGTACTATTTCCGAATTGCGGAGATGGACACATATTACCCTTCTAGGTCAGTTAGTCCTATAATAATTCAGTGATGGGGCATTCGTCTGCTGTTTTAAAAGTATCAGGTGTAAGTATCATATGAAATTCATATGTGTAAATATATTTTCACAATATCTAGACTTGTATGTAAATAAGGGATAAAGACATTTACACACATCACGCCTGATTCCCTGTAGAGGGGTAGGCAGAGATCACGGATCCCCATTTGTCCCGATCCTGACAGACCACTTTCGTTTCATTGACACTCATACATCTTCTTATACACACTCGGTGGTGATTTGATAACAGCGTTCTTTTTATCGCTATCATTTAAAATATTTGCACTAAGTATAAGTATCTAACTAACTATAAGTAAGTATATAGTTGGTTGTTACCGATTTGGGCATCATATCAAAAAAGTTTGTCACACCGCACAAAGGATTTGAGTGGATATTTTTATTCATGCTTCTGTCAAATGTCAATAAACGAAATGCTCGTTTCAAACAGAATACAGAAGTGGGTATGAAATACTGAATCGAATATCAAAAATACAGTACAGTTCTGTACTAGTCTGGAACTCATGATTACTAACTAACGGGACTTATCGCGTATCACTACATAGTATAAAATAGTCGCTTTCTCTGTCCCTATGTCCCTTTGTATGCTTAAATCTTTGAAACTTCGCAACGGAATTTGATGTGTTTTTTTTAATAGATAGCGTGGTTCAAGACAAAGGTTTATATGTATAATAACATCCATTAAATAGTGGAGTAGGCTATATATTTTATACCCGTGCGAAGCCGGAGCGGGTCGCTAGTGTTTTAATATAATAAACGTGACCGCGTGCCCGTGACCAAGGCTGCTGCACCGTAGCCGAAACGTCGGGTTAATAAAGGTAACTTTATTATATAAAAACATACGCGATAAGTCCCGTTACTTATTAATCATGAGTATAAATCGCGAATCTCTTAAAACTATAGTCTGGAAGTTTTAAATGCTACATAGTTGTCTTTCTTTCCTTCATATTGTAGGAAGCAAATTTGATACATAGGTCAATAGATTCTATTGCACGCTGAACCAGTGCAACGTGCAACAAGGTGTCACGAATAATCAGTTTTAAATGCATTACAGATCTATTAGAGACATTCATCTGAAGGCGGCGTTCGTAGTGAAGAACAGAAGATCTTGTATGAAAAGGTTCATGGGTGTGAGTGAAGCAAGAGAGATTTGTTCGTCGTTCCCGCTCGCAATTACGTCTCTACCTATCCCGTTAGGGACGTAGAGGCGTGTATAAACGTATGTATGTATGTAATAGCATTACAGCCGTAGGGGGTTAAGTGAGTGTAAAAAATAGATTTCAAGGTAGAGATAGATGTTCTCTGTATCTTTAAAAGAATTAAAAGACGTCCTTAGATATACATATATGTACTAATTTCTAAGTATATGTATGTACTAGCGACCCGCTCCGGCTTCGCACCGGTATAAAATATATAGCTTACTCCACTATTTAATGGATGTTATTATACATATAAACCTTCCACTTGAATCACTCTATCTATTGAAAAAAACCGCATCAAAATAGGGATAGAGAAAGCGACTTTGTTTTCTACTATGTAGTGATGAAATATTCAAAAACACTTTCAACATGACTAGACCTTCAGTATGCGACTCACGTCTCTGTTTACGCTCCCCATAAAATTAATGCGCAACTTTTACCCCCAGTGTTATGGCGCTTTCATAATAGCGGAACGATGGCACGGAAATAGATATTTCATGGCCGAGATTAAGATAAAAATAGTTGGGATGCTGCAAGTATGAACGTACTTACATAACATGTCTGTTTACCCTTCCGGGGAAGTTAGAGGATTGAATCAACGGTAGAATTTAAATGCTAAGAGAGAACCAGTGTCAAGCAAATGTTTTGACTTTCAATGAATGTACTGTACTTGTACTTATGTTGAATAAAAACATTTGAATTTGACTTTGAATCAATCCCGAATATCATTAGTACTTTGCTTTCTTTACAAATCCTATCTACATACACACATATATTCTCGCCTCTATGTCCCAAACCGGATGTGACTATCAATCGCCACCTGGAACGATCCTGACCAATCTCTCTGGCTTCACTCACAGCATCTCATATAAGGTCTTCTGCTTTATTTTGAAAAGAATGTCTTTAATTTGATCTGTATATGTTCTACGCGGCCTACATCGTCCAACTCTACCTTCCATTTTAGATTTATAAATTCCTATATATAACACTGTACAGGGTGGCGCATTCAAAACGGTCAGTATGGGAAAGTCTGAAACTATAAGAGATACGAAGATTTGTTCTTAGGAACCATGTCACCGATTTTGATAAAAAGAAAAACTGCATTCATACTTTCTTTGAAAAAACCACTGGGTCCAGTACGGGAATCGAACCCGGATGCTTCGAAAAAATAAACTGGCCCGTTTCACTTTTTCCTTTTAAATGTTGATTGTGTAGGTCTTAAGCTGTAAATGTCTCTATGAAACATGGTGCCGAAAATGAAAGAAATGCATTATTTTGGCATATTTTAGTGTCTTATATACACTGTCATAAAACTATTACATATCAATCTATCATATTTATTGCATTAATTTTATTTACTGCTTATATACATTTTAACATATCTTTTAACATACTTTTCGTAATGATCATCCATTCGCTCAATGTATCCAAACCTCATGATTAATAACTAACGGGACTTTTTGCGTATGTTATTAAATAATAAAGTTACCTTTATTAACCCGACGTTTCGGCTACGTTACAGCAGCCATGGTCACGGGCAGACTGACGATGCATATTTCTTCGCCTCCACCGTAGGGCCCTGTCATATCCAAACGTAGGTACCTACCTAGTGCACATTAAATTTCCTTACGATCCTCGAAATAGTGATCTTATGAGTAACCTGCAGATATACATACATCACAGTCAGATACACGCCATATTGAAAACGAGTGACATTAGAAGTACCTATAACCGCCGAATGTGTATGAGAATGAGTGTGTGTCAATGAAGCGAAAGTGGTTTGTTGGGATCAGGACAGATGGGATCCGTGATCTCTACCTACCCCTCTACAGGGATCGGGCGGGATGTGCATGCATGTATTTTGTTTTATCCCAAATAAAATATTTATGTATTCATCCTATATATGTGGCAGGATGATTTGTTATTTCGGGTTTTTGCAAAAAACCTAGGTATTGTACAAAAAACCATGGATAATTAGACAATGTTGATCAACTATTACAAAAGCGATTCGTTTCAGGCCTTTCACGGCACGCTTCACTCGGCTCGAGCGTTGTTTATCATATACCAACCTAACCTACTTAGATTTCTGTTGATAGGTAAGATATGACCGACATTGTCTAATTATCCTTGTTTTCGCAAAATGCTAAGGTTTTTTTGCAAAAACCCGAAATAACAAATCATCCTGCGACATATACAAATCCAAAAACAAGAGACTTTTTAAATATGACTAGAACATGAAGTTGATTTTATTTTACGAGAATATCCGTCGCCGATCTCCGAACCTTTATTCAAATAACCTTTATCGGGTAAATGACAGTTCAAATAAAGATATCATTCATCATTCACCCGCAGGGGATGAAATGAAATATTGCTTGTTGTTCCTAGTCTGGGATTTGGGTTGATTGGAACTAGCTGCCTATTAGCCCGGATTTTTAAAAAGGTGACTATAGTTTTGTTTAATTTAGGACGTTTAGCTAGTAACGATATCATCGTGCTAAGTTCAAGAATGTTGTCACAGGCTACTGTGTCCATATTAGATATTATCAGACATGATGGATATGTGAAAGAAATCTTAAGACACTTCATAAATTAGTGTCAGGTCAAGTTGATTATGTTGTAAGTAAAAGATTAACAGTACAATGCCTTATAAAATAACAATATTTGTACAGTCATCGCTGATATTGCAGTCCCAGTAACTTTTTATAAGGTTTACATTTACAAGAACAAAAGGCAATATTTTTCATTTTGAAGCACGCGAACGTATAGTGGCCAGTTTAAAAAAAATTAAAAATATTGTTTTTTGTTCTTGTAAACTTAAACCTTATAAAAAGTTACTGGGCTGCACTTTTAGCGCTGACTGTACAAGTTACAATAACGTTATGTATGTACATGCTGAGAAGAAAAACAACTTCAATTCTATTCAAGTCTCAGTCTACAAAATAATTCATACTACATTATTTGTTTAACATTGAAAATGACTTATGATCGCGCTGATATATTATTATTTACACGTTTCCAGTAAATAAGATTTGCGTTTTCCTCTTTACTTAGAAAGCTTTCAAGTCTATCGATACCAACAATCATTCATTCAAAGAACTCTGGTGAACAAACTCAATTTACATGCTAAAAAGATGTATTGACTCCGAATTATTGATATTTGGCTTTTCAAAGTGTGTACTTTTGTAAAAAGAAATGTATGAGTGGAGAATATATTGGAGAATCATTTAACATAACAACAAACATTTACCATTTGAAACATTAACATTAAACATTTGAATCTTAGCGAGCAAGTTTTATGTGCCGTTTACAATAATTATCGTAAGTTGAATAATAGCCTATTACTAACTAACGTCAATAAAATTTCTGATAGCAAAAAACAATAGTATTTGAATATTTGCCATTTCATATTACAACTATTTCTAACAAACTGTTCTGTAAATCTCATTAAATTTACAATATCTCATCTCTATAAAATGAGAACACTTATTTGATTAAGCAAAATTCTTAAAACTGGATATAAGTTTCACACATTGGCACCGTTCTAAGACATTATAATGTACTGATAATCGAAATACGTAATCCAACATTTCTTTAGAGGCGAGAAAATATTCCTCAAACCACTAGAACATTCCTATTTCTATTGAATACTAAACATACTTCCAATGCCGAACAAAGAAGTATAAACAAAAATAACCTACAAACAATCCCGGCTTCCACTTGTCTGTTGATAGATGCATGGCACCATATAGCAACCGTTACCTCATCAAAGACTAAAGAATTATAGACTTCCAAAATAGATCTAACCATTTCGAATATTTCATGTTTTAAAAACGAATGGACGTTTGCGTCATAATGGTATGCGAAGTCTGTTTGGTATGAGTAATCGACAGGAGTTACACTGTCTCGTAGTGGTTTGGGATATAGATAAAAGACGTATGTTTCATTCATACATAAATATATACACATCACGCCTGATTCCCTGTAGGCAGAGATCACGGATCCCCATTTTTCCCGATCCTGACAGACCACTTTCGCTTCATTGACACTCATACATCTTATACACACTCGATGGTTATAGGTACTCCTAACGTCACCCTTTTCGAATAAATATAAACATACATATGTGTACGATTCTAGACCGTTTAACATTGCGGGGTATTGAAACACTTTGTTGAGTGGTTTCTGGTTACACAATGTAATTGATACACTACATATAGATATCCCTTAATTATATAAGTTCAGTTTTCCATATATAAGTTCAGGTGGTTTACCTTCAGATTATTTCACTTGATGCACCCATAACCTGATCATGAATACTACTCAATGTATTTTTTTTAAATATTATATTAAATAGCTGTAGCCCAGTGGGTAAGACCTCGAACTTCGTATGAGAAAGGTCGTAGGTTCGAATCCCGACTCTGGCATGTACCAATGAATGACATTTAATATGTGTTTTTCATTTACGTACATAATTAACAGTCGCTAACGGTAAGGAAAAACATCGTGAGGAAACCTGCCTATCCCTCAGGATAGGCAATAGTCAGTGCCTATATAGGGCTATATGGTTCATTACTTATCACGTTGGGTGCTGTCTATCTAGTGATACGCGGGCTTCGAATGACCCATACCTAACATGCCTTCGAAATTTCGAAGATAGAGATTCAAGCCTCTGACTACCCCGCCATTATAAAAAAAGGAGTGTGTAGACACAAGTCGTGAAGTGTATGTATGTCTTATGTTATATTAAATAGCAATTACGTACATGATATCAAGTACTAAAACACATATTTCCTAGGTCTAGTAAAGCTCAACTATCAACTTTGTGATGACAACAATACTTAAAAGTAACAAAACAATGTTACAGTTAATATTCCGACATACTTTTACTCCTGTAGTCACTTCTTAATGCATGCAAGAATAATAATAATAATTATAAAGAATTACGACTTAAATTTTAATTACATATCAGAATATACAAGACATTACAGTACATATGATCCTGAATAATGATCATTCATTAAAAAGGAAAGCTGTGTGAAATTAGATACAGTGCCTACCCTGTAGTAATTAACCTTAATGTACACAACGTCATTTGGCGTATTACGTGATTTTCATACTTTAGCATTGCTGTAATTAGTGCACAAAAATTTACCTTTTATATTTATTTACTATGAAACCATACTAATTTATTAGGAAACCATACTTATTGAAAAAGTGAATAATTCAGTTTGCAGTTTATCCTATTATAAGTATTCAAAGAAATAACGAGTACTAATGTGCTAAATGAGAGGCTAATGACATATATTCACGTTTTTCACCCCTTTTGAGATGAACGGAAGCTTGGAGACTTGAAAATATCTCCTAGATTACTTTTTAGGATAATTATTCGTGATGTGATGTCATTTAGAACACAGTTGGCAGTCTACTAGCCCTTCGCCAATACGATTCCATTTATTCCTGGTCTCTCAGGCGCCTGCTATAACATGCCGGGAAGAATGGCAGCTATGTAGCATTACTTTTACGTCCCAGACTAGCTCCCCTGATTGTATTTCATCATATTGTAGTGGTATACGGGATATTGCGTCCATATCCTATTTAAACAACATAACATTTTATTTCCTTACACCCGTACAATTCAACCAATTCAGTATTTGAACTAAACATTTAAACAAACTGTCACACCTATTCACGTTGCACTGAATTTGTTCCCAGTGTCTCTCCTAAGTCTTTATGCGAGTGACAGTATCCTGAACTTGTGACTTTAGCCTGTACTGAGGACGACAAACTAAACCAAATGTCATTGTCTCTTATTCAATTTGCATTAGTCCTCGACTCAGCCCGTAGCAAAATGTTTACGACCGGGTATAGTCGAAAACACAATTAGCGAAATGGCGATTCAGCAGCAGATTCAGGCGATTGGCGATCAGCTGATTGAAGAAATAGAATTAATGTAATATTTGTATATTATTAAGCGTTTTTCTTCATGCACTAGACAAAAAACATGATAAATATTGGTTTAATAATATTGTTGAATTTAAAGATTGCTTCTTACGCTTTGGCGTTACTAAAACGCTAATCGATCTACATACGTTTTTACTTCAGCTTACAAGACTAGTCGTATATGTGTATGTACTAAGTATAATTTCCTATTAATATACTGATTAGGGGGTAAACATTGTGTAGGACGCCCCTCTTCTACATGGACCGATGACCTGAAAAAGGTCGCTGGTAGTGGTAGGCTGAGGGCCACGACACGAGTGATCATGTTTTGTGGCGTTACCTTGGGGAGGCCTACGTCCAGCAGTGGACTGAGATAGGCTGATTTATTGATTTTGATTGAATATACTGATTAGTACCCTTAACACAAGTCTTAAATGTACTTTATACTAATTCAATTCGTGTAATAGAGTCATTTGATATTATATTGATTTATATTTCAATCATTTGATCCGTACAATCCATTCTGAATTGTGTTTGTCGCTTCGAATCTACATACTTGCAGCCACTTAGCTTGGGGCCCAGGACACTATCTATTGTTGTCCTACAAACATGTTTCTTGGTAGTTTCAGACTACTAGGGTAGTTTGCAGTGGTCGTAGTGGTTGTTCTAAAGGACTAAATATGAATGGAATATTTCGAGGAATGATCTAACAAGCCGTCACAGATATTCCATATTCAAGTCATCGGTGTCCGAAAATTCGTGATTGGTGAAATATTTTGAATTTGAAGTGCAATCCACTCTGAAAGGAACAAAAGTGGATGCATGTACTGGGTTTTCTGGGGTACAAGTATTTACTGTATTTTAATTTTTGTTCAATAGTTGAGAAGTGTAATGTCCTTTAAACCTTTATAAGAGCATGTTCGTTGTTTGCGAATGCCTTATTTATGGTTTGCAGTAAAAAACAATTACGAAATGCACCGAATAAGACAGTAACTTTTGAATATTGTAAAGAAACTAATCGTTTTTTGTTTTCTTTAATGTTGCTTGAAGGGTTGCCAAAAAAAAATTTTTAACAAAATACACCGAATACGATAATAAGGTTTAAATATGAAAACCTACCTGTTCCCCAAACACTGTACAGTAGTCCTGATCTTGACGTGATATTGAATATCCAACGTGTCAGGTAGTATGTTAAGACAAATCACCGTATAACATAGATTGATGATAGAGTGATAGAGGGATGTTATGATAGAGTTTCATTGCTAGCCCATCCCCCTATAGTTTCGTTTAACCATTATTCCCTTTTAAATAAAGGTCTTTTACACGTCATTCGCTCGATAGTTCATTTCCGTCGTGTAAAGAGCCTGCGACTCAGTAACAGGATATTGTGCCGTGTGTCCATCTATTAAGGGAGGAAGGACTGAGACAGTCACGATATAAACTTCACGACTGTAAATCTTTTAGGGTAGTAGTCATTTTGACGACCATCTGAACGCTATTTATTAAGCCCCGAGTTCGATTTTCGATGGAGGTACAGTTAAGAACTACCCTTTTCTTCTGCTTTCCAGTCTGATCGTTAATTGTATATGATACAAATGTAATTATAACAAAAACAACAAAAACAAACGCATTCACGACCATTAACCCTTGCGGGGGTAGTCAGAGGTTCAGGTGTCCATCTCCGCAATTGCGAAGGTAGTAATTCTATGGACACCTCGAACCCACGTGTTAACCAGATAGTCAGTACTCAATGTGACAGGTGGTCAGCCATGTCGCCATTTACAAGCACTAACTATTACCTGTTCGACGAACAGGTAGGTTTCCTCACGATGTTTTCCCTCACCGTATAATTCAACGCATTTCGTAAATGTGTTTTTATAACGAAAATGTACATAGAAATTCATTAAACTTCATTTCCATCGGTACATGCTCAAACGGGATTTGAACCCTGTACCCACTGATACAGAGCCAAGCCCCAAACAACTGAGCTACGTCGAATTAATTATACATGTATAATAATTATAATGTAATTATACATGTATAATAAGTATTTAATTTTTAAATATACGCTGACTAGTACCCTTAATTCAAGTCTTAAAAGTACTTAGCAAGGGACTAGTTCAATTGGTAGTAATAGTAGTTCAATTGGTCCTACGATATTATATGATTAACATACAAGCTAGTATGGCAAATAACGTAAGCTGTGTAATAAATAAAATGCTAAGAAGCTGCAGTTTTTGTCGCACAATGTGACTAAGGAACTATGGTCAAATTAATCTATTGGGCGATGGGCTAGCAACTTGTCACCAATTCAATGTTGCAAATAAAGCAATCACAATCACCATAGCTGTGATTGCCCTATGAAAATGTATTACTCCGAAGTTCTGTCCTCTGCAAAAGGGATAAAGGACGTGTTTATATTATGTATAAATGATATATTATTATAGCATACATGCATATAATGTGATTCTCTGTTGATAGTATTGTTCCAACCATGGAGTAATTAATAAGAGGAGTGGGCCATACGCAATATTTGTATGGAAACTAGCGTGGCACTACGCGGGGTGAAACGAGGTACGCGTGATAGAGGGGGGAAATTACAACCAATCAAAACACGGCATCGGCCAATCAAATTAGGTATCTTCTTTCTGCTACAAATATTTAGACTCCGCACCAATTAAAACACGCCATTTAGCCTCCGCACCGTGTAACGGGAACCGCTCCTTACCCGGGTCCTCTTTATATTTAGTTCGTGGTCTCAACCTCCTGTTTACTGCATTGGGCATAATGTGAATCTATGGAAGTAACATTAAAATAAAAACACATAGACGTAGGTATTTTATGACTTCTATATTTATATCTTACAACTAACTATTTAAATATAGACATGTATTTTCATCTAACATACAATTTACAATGCACAAGTTCTCAAGTTTACAGTTACCTACAGTAAAACTATATCTACAAATTTATTTACAATTCTCGAAAAGTATTTACTTCTTAGGGGCTCATACTTTCAATGAAGAAAGACAAAGATGAAAATACTTTTACTAATCATACACCTATTTATCTAGAAGTACCATATGTTTATCCTGTGCTAATCTGGGACTTATAGAATGTAAGCAACTGCCTATCTTCCAACTTATTATAATAGGTCACAGGAAAATTATTAATTTCTACATACGAGTATTCGTCAACTTATTGTAAACGGTCACTAGAATTTATAAATTTCGAGGTTCAAGTTTCGATAGATAGGCTCTGTATACTCCGTTAGGGAAGTTTAAGCTTGAATTTACATATGTATGTAAACTATACATAATTTTGTTTGGAAATAGCCAATGGGACTATGATAAAACTATACAGAACTTTATAAGTTTAACACAGAACAGAACTATATTTTATAAGTTATAATGCGTCATAAGTTTAGATAAGTAAAGGCTTTGGTATCCCAAGGTTCTGTCCATCTCTATAGGGATTGTCTGTTATGTATACGAGTATATGTACAAGTAGGTAACATAAATTATTCCACAAAATTACTTACAACTCATTTACACATTTACTATGCAATTCAACACTAAGCCATTCACCACTAAGGTTATGTCGGCTGAAGTACAAACACTGATGCCACGGCGTTTGCATTTCTTGTTATTCATCGGCATGGTTACACCAACGCCGTCAGCCGCTACAACCGAAGAAAAACGAAATCGAAGCTCCAATTCCTCTCTTCCTTGTTCTTCGGTTCGTTTCAGTTGAGGATCCAAATATAATCCCAAAGCAAACATACTTAGCCAATTTGGCATCACAACTGACTAAATATTCAGCCGAAAATAAATATTTGTATTTTCAACTTTCACGTAGCTGCTTTCTTTGTTGACGCACCATAGACGACTGATTATTACATATTGAGGTGTAGAAAGGCAGCTAGTTATATAAAGTGCCAGACGAGCAGAGAATAGTACTTCTATTTTACATCTATACATTAATGTAGTTTTGGGAACTATCCTATATACTCGTACTTAGGTGTGAATATATACAAACTTATTAATTTAAATTTACCGTAGCCTTATTACATAAGTGTATTTACAAAAACATATTTTTTATTATTATTTATTCTTATGTAAGTTAGGGCTGGACTTTGGATTAATTTTCGAACTGGATTCGCTTGTTGACCTGAAATTAAAAAAATGTATGATTCCGTCAGTTTTCTATTACCTTTTTTACACTCAAATTGCACACATAAGAACTTTTGTTTTTTCGTTTGTCTTGTTGTTGTAAAATAAACGGTTTTTTTATTTTTATGTATAAGATATTATATTATAAGATTATCCATCTATTGTATAAAACATAACATAAAAAACCTTTTACTATGCTACCTTGCAGGGTATAATAAAGTTTTATAAAGTGTATGTGTGTGTGTGAGGAGGTATATGAGTGTAAATGAAACGGAATTGATCTGGATTAGAACAGATGGGGTTCCGTGATCTCTGCCTACCTTCTTACAGTGAAGGGGCATGTGTATGTATGTATGTAGAACTCAGATAAAGATGTAGAATAATAAAATTCATTCAACTGTCAAATACTTGAGTTCTTATGTAACGGTAACTTTTTCCTGTAGTTGGATGTATGTTAATGAAATTACAACATTTTATGTATACGCGATACAGACTACTATTTCTAAAAAATACCTATAAAAACTCTAGTACCAAACAGCACGAGAATAAATAAAACCACCATTATATAAAATTATTCAGAATAAATGAAACAGAACAGAGATTTAGTCAGAATTGAGTATGTCTGTTCATGCATGCTCATCAAATAGGAATATTTATTCAAAACCATTCAGGTATGTGCAGGTGCTTATATCCAATGTAATGGAAGTAATCCCTTGAACAATTAAATAATACATTTTTGGAGATAAAATTCTGTGTCTCGAACTTTCCAAGATGATAAATCAAATCACATTGTTCGAAATAAGGAAACAAATATTACGCAATCTTATGAAAGATTGTGCAATTTTCATTGATTTTTCATGTTTTGAAATGTACATTTACTTGTACCCTTAACACAAGTCTTAAACGTACTGGCTACGTCGAAGGATCTATTTCAATTTATGTCGTAAATAAATACGCGTCACTGCACTTCTTTATTAAGAGGAAGGTGAATTTTTGATTTAATAGTGTCAGGTAAATAGTAAATTCCGTATATCCAAAGACTATCTTAATAATCAAATGATTATGGATTCTCAACAGCTGACAATACCGAAAGGTTCTTCGGTAATAGCACATGTATGTATGTATGTATGAGATAGTGTCCAATATATATACCGTATTTTCTTTTGTGACTGTCATTCAACTCAAGTACTTGCATCGACCCACATGTGAATGCATCAATCATAACTGAATCGTCGGGCACTTACCATTTAAAACTACAACGCCGACACAATAGGCTCCTTATCCGACGCCCCAATCGACTTATCGGCGAACATGTACATGCTTATATTACCACAATCTTCAACAGGACTCGTGTTATCCACGGGTTTCTCATCTGGACTTATATTGTCGCAATGCTCTGGGTAAATCTGCTTTTGCTCATTCAAGTCTATCCTGTACTTAATACAAGGATTCCTATGTACAAACAGATGTCAGTAACGACTCTTGGACTGTTTCGTTCCCATTACACGTCCGTTCCGTTCTGTCGAATTCATTATTACATTTTCTCACTGGCTTCTTAGACACGAGCGTGACAAGACAGGGCAGTATTTGCTTGAACTCCTTACGGAAACTTTCGTTCAGCCACGCGTATAGAAACGGGTTGTAACAAGTAGACGACATGGCTATGAAATGGGTGATGAAAAATATCACCATGTAGTATTCCCATGCTTCTGCGAAGGAATAGAAGTCACTGAATATGTTCATAAGGTTGAGGGGCAGCCATGAGAGGCCGAAGATCGCTACCATGGCTATTAGCATTCTATTCGTTCTTCTCTTACGTTCTCTTTCTGCATCTTCTTTTCTAGTATTCTGACTGCCCGGTCTAGACCGAAACCTGTCGTTTAACTTCACACTGACGCAGGTATAACAAAATGTCATCACTATGAATGGGATGACGAATTGCATAACTGTGGTGATGGCCCCAAAAGCCTTTCGAGACTCGTCTGAAGGCCATTTTTCCGAACAATAAATACCTTCTAATTGCATATAATATCCGTAGGGAAAAGTCACACCAAGGGAGAATATCCAAATCAGTACAATTATATTAATACAAGTTTTGTATGGACATTCTTGGTCTAAAAGGATATATAATTACAAAGAATCTGTCTACAGCAATTGACGTGAGAGTGAGAGTGGAAATATAGACGCTACAACCTTGAGCATAAGGCATTAAATGGCAAAGCGGATCTCCGAACACCCATTTACCGAGAAACGTGTATAAAGGCGTGAAAGGGACAGCAAATACACACAGCATGATATCTGACAACGCCAAGTTCGTGATGAAAAGATTGGTAACGGTTTGCATGGCTCGATTCCTCACGACGGCGTAGCAGACAAGCGTGTTCCCGAATATGCCGACGATAAATATGACCATGTATACCACGCAAAAGGCGACTTGTACGGCCTTGTTCTCGATTGGGTCATGGTAGCTAATGTTGGGGGTGTTGTTAAAAAGGGGAGGGTTTTCGTCAGCGGTCCAGCTGGACATAGTGTCTGTGTCCAAAACTATTTTGGACCCCTCGTTCTTCTGGTTTCAACATGACTAACAAAGGTTTTAGGCTCTATGGTACTGATTGACATTCTTTTACAAGGTTTTCGTGTCTTTGCAGGCTTTGTTTGTTTGTTCAATTGGTTTGCTGGTCATCTTCTTGTGTCTGAAACAAAGGAAAAGAAACGTGAGACAGGTAAGTAGATTAACGCCCTTCATTCCCTTTCGGAGGCGACGGAACCTTGGAGATATTATATCTCATAGGTCACTTTTAAGCATATGTATTGGGATTTTGATGTTAAGTATAAATAACAATGGTGATAGGTTGTTAGCCCATTGCCCAATAAATTCAATTTACTTTCAATCGCTTCTTACGACATACCGGCAAGAACGGCAGCTAGTTATCTTTCTTTTTGCCTTGGCTTTATAATTTTTTTTGGATTTTTAAAACTTTGAATCGCTCTCCGGTGAAGTTGCTAAATGGCACTTTCTACCGTATTTATAAGCACACCATTTCATGCGGAATATTATAAAAAGAAAAGATATTAGCAGAACTAAAATACCTGACGTTAGGAGTACCTATAACCGCCGTGTGTGTGTAGTAGAAGGTGTATGAGTGGCAATGAAGCGAAAGTGGTCTGTCAGGATCGGGACAAATGGGGGATCCGTGATCTCTGCCTACCCTTTTACAGGGAATCAGGCGTGATGTGTATTTATGTATGCTGTCATATGTATACAGGTTAAAGCCTTGTAAAGCATATTTCCCTGTAATGTACTCTCTACCATATACATATATAGCAGATTCCATTTCCCCGATTCTGACTGACAAGTTAACTGACAGATGACTTTCGCTTCGCTTCCATTCGTACATGTCTACATTTCCACTCGGTTATAACTATGTATATACAAATACATTCACGTCCTTTTACCTCTTTTGGGGTGGATAAAACATTGGTGACATATATATCTTTGGTCATATTTAGTATTGATATTTGTGATGACATGTGGAACATTATAGTCCGTAAAAAGTAACTTGATTTGGATGACAGATGACAGCAAAACTTTTGAATGAACCTTGTCAGAACTTAGAGGAACTTAGCGGATTTAATTGTTTTTTCGCATACGAAAAATGACAGTTTAAGAAACAGTATTTTTTTTAAAATGTTGCTGACCTGAAAACCTTTAGATTCAATTTACCCCTAGTCTAAATGACGCTTCTTACAACATGCGAAGAAAAACAGCAGCTAGTTAGCATTCCTTCTAGTACCATACAAAAAACGCGTTCATGAACATTAATACTTACGGGGTAGTCAGCGGTTCAGGTGAGCACCCCCGCAATTGAGAAAGTAGTAATTATATGGCCACCTCGAACCCACGTGTTAACCAGATAGTCAGTACTCAATGTAACACGTGGTAAGCAATGCCGTCATTTACAAGCATTGGCTATTAACTGTTCGGAGAACATATAGGTTTCATCACGATGTTTTCCCTCAACTTAATATTTGACGCATTTCGTAAATGTATTTTTATTACGAGAACATATTATGATGCTCATGACTTGAACGCTGTACCCACCGATACAGAGTCAAGCCCTGTCGCCATTTACAAGCTCATGTAATAAGTATTTCTACCGTCAGAGTATGCCATTATACGGAATTTTACGCCATTCTATGTTAACAGATGTCATTATAGTTGTTTGCCTATACCATTGGCGACCACAGTCGAACGTGTATTGGAGCGTGCGTATATATTACGCAATGGAACAACATTGATCTACATACATACACTTCACGCCTGATTCCCTGTAGAGAGGTAGGCAGAGATCACGGATCCCCGTATGTTCCGAGACTGACAAACTACTTTCCCTTCACTGATACTCATACATCTCCTCATATACACTCGGTGGTTATAGGTACTTCTAACGTCTCCCTTTATCAATTTGTATATTATGATATTCATATATTATAATATATTAGCTGTCAAATTGTGTCTCGTGATATGTCCCGTGCTAGTCTGGGACGTAAAAAGAATGCTAACTAGCTGCCAATCTTCCCGGCATGTCGTAGGTAGCGACTAAAGAACTAGAGGTAAATAGAATCTTTTGGACGATGTTCCATCATGACATCGCAACTCCAATATTCATGCTAAAATGTGATCTTGTTTATATTATATCTCTAAGGGTCTGTCCACCCCGAAGAAGTTAAAGGACGTGAATATATATTCTTATTAGATTTATGTATATACACTAGGCATACGCACAAATACGGAGTTTCTACAAATAGCAATATCGGCAACACGCCTGTTCGTAAAGTCATTAGTTTGTCACGTTATCCTTTCAGACACTCCGCCTCGACAATTCCCAGTAATCGAGTTTAATTGGAAGCTTCACACGTCTTTAGGTAGTTTATAGTTACGTATGTACGTACGCGTTCACGACCATTAACCCTGACGGGGTAGTCAGAGGTTCAGGTGTCCATCTCCGCAATGGCGAAGGTAGTAATGCTATGGCCACTTCGAACCCACGTGCTAACCAGATAGTTAGTACTCAACGTGACAGGTGGTCAGCCATGTCGCCATTTACAAGCACTAACTATTACCTGTTCTGGGAACAGGTAGGTTTCCTCACGATTTTTCCCTCACCGTAGTATTCGATGCATTTCGTAAATGTACATATGTTTTAGTTACGTATGTTTGAATATACTAGTATCTAAATATCTATCAATGCACATCATAATTATAATATTTAGGACACTATTACACCGATTGAACTAGCCCCTCGGTAGGTTCGTTTAAAACTTGTGTTAAGGGTTCTAGTGAACATATATTTAAGAAATATATACTTATTATATAAAGATAAATACATACATAGCATATATAATCAACGACCAGACTGGAAAGCAGAAGAAAAGCGTAGTTCTTAACTCTGCCTCCACCGGGAATCGAACCCGGGACCTCACGATTGGCGTTCAGCTGCTTAACCAATCGCGCCACGGAGATCGTCAAACACATGTTTACAAGCTTTTACCTTTCTTATTGGTTAATCAGAGATTGGCGTGAAATAAAAATCTTTAGCTACCTAATATACACACACATCACGCCTGATTCCCTGTAGAGGGGTAGGCAGAGATCACGGATCCCCATTTGTCCCGATCCTGACAGACCACTTTCGCTTCATTGACATACTTTCGCTTCAATACATCTTCTCATACACTCTCGGTGGTTATAGGTACTCCTAACGTCACCTTTAAGAACCTAATATCTATATGTGTTATTAGAATCTATGTCTGTGTACTTATATATTTACACACACACACATCACATTTAGAAACAAAATAAGACAAACGCGTTCCCGACCATTAACCCTTGCGAGGTAGTCAGAGGTTCAGGTGTCCATCTCCGCAATTGCGAAGGTAGTAATTCTATGGCCACCTCGAACCCACGTGTTGACCAGAGAGTTATGTCATATGAATGATGTCATGTGTTGACATTTAAAAACGTATCTATGAAATTTATCTTTGCTCTGTATAGAATTTACTAATATATACTCAATGTGACAGGTGGCAAACCATGTCGCCATTTACAAGCATTAGTGCTTGTATTATGTCAATAGATCCTTAAATAACAATCTCCCAATCATCTCTTACAATTAATAAACTTAACCGTTCATTCTATTTTTATCTCCTAGCCAATTAGACAAGATATTGAATGCATATGTTACTTTAACTAATTAATCTTGGACGGAACCTAAAGGCAATTAGTTTATGATCAATAATTACTACCAAACTATCTACCTACTACCTACCTAGCTACTATTAGACACCTGCCTACGAATAATTGTGATCTATTAGTCCGATGCAAATTTGATTGTTGCGTGACATAGTGTAATATTCATTATATTGGATTAAAGGCGTGGGAAAGCCTAAGTTTATTAATAGGTAATACTCTGTATGTGAATTGTGATGGATTCAGTGTCTATTTCTATTATTTATATAATTCTCTAACATACACATCACGTTCTTCATAGAGGTAAGCACATATGATGAACCTTTTTCCCGATCCTGACAAACCATTTTCAATAAATTGTCATTAAGGGTATTGTTCGCGGAAACGAGCGAAACGAGTGTTTTCATTTTTCAGTTTAAACCTATTTAGAACTTACTGACACCTGTCATACTTTCAAGACAGCATAATGAATGACTGAAATTGATGACTGAAGTAGTTTCAAGAGTTAAATATCAAAAATTACGTAAATATAAATGCATAAAGTTGATAAAAAATCAGAAAAATACCTCTTCAAACATAAATGATTGATGGTTATTATGTGTTTATTTATACACATTTCACCCGTACCCCTGTAGAGGGGCAGAGATCACGGTTTCACATCTTTCCCATCCTAACAAACCACTTTCGCTTTATTGACACTCATTATTTAATATTATTATATTGAATCATCTGATACTTACATACAAATACAAATTTACACTTTCTTTCTTAAAGGGATATGCAGAGACTATCAATTATCAAAAGTTTCATTGACACTCACAGACCTCATACACACTCGGCCGTTATAGCTACTTCTAATTTTACCCTTTTTCAATTATGTGTTTCTGATTAAATATTAGTATGGTCTAATATTAATCAGCTAACTAAGACATGATATTTTTTAGATTTCCTTACATAAATGCATGTAATAACGCCCGGAGAATCTAAGGGATAAGCAGATCTCACAAATCCTCATTTCTTTATTATAATATACCAAAAAGACATCTAGTTACATTTTATCAAGTCCCAGTTTATAAAGGGACATTATTTCAATTTACCAAAGTGTATTCAGTACAGTAAAAGGTTTATTTATGTCAAGAATTAATGGTCTAAAGTTCAAAATGGTACATAAATTGGGAATAAATAAACCGAAATCCTCGCGTTAATTTTAAGGGTCTTTAACGTATAATGTTTTGGGTGTTCCTGATTTTGTTGTTTTCTTGTGAACTGATTTATATTTATTATATTGTGGATTGTAAATATGTGGTCCTTGCAATCCTAAAACGGTAGACAGAACTGCGTTTTATCAGGTAATGTATATATAAATTAGTTTCATCTTAAGTTGGATTTTGTATTTTGTCATTTCTGAAATAACTTGTAATGTTTATGTTAAGTTCTAAGTAGTGATTTTGTAGCAGAATCACATTAAAATATATTTACCATATAAGTTCACATAACCATATAGGTATATCTACATATAAATATACGTTTACATAAGTATTTTAATATAACTCAATATCCAACAATCTATTATTATATAGATGTACGCAGCGTGAAGAACAGAAGAGCATGTATGAGAAAATTAACGGTTGTGAGTGAAACAAGAGAGATCTATCTATCATGATCATTCCAGATGGCAACCGATAGTCTCTACCTATCCCTTTAGGTACGTGCAGATGTAAAAAAATATTTGTGCGTATGTATTATTGACGACCACCGTGGCGCGATCGGTTAGCCGCCGGAACGCTATCGTGAGGTCCCGGGTGCGATTCCCGGTGGAGGCAGAGTTAAGAACTACGCTTTTCTAATGCTTTCCAGTCTGGTTGTTGATTATATATGCTATATATGTATTTATCTATGTATAATATGTATATATTTCTTAAACATGCGTTGACTAGTACCCTTAACACAAGTCTTCAATGAACTTCCCAAGGGGCTAGTTCAATTGGTGTAATAACGTCCAAATATTATATATTATTATTATTATATTAGTCTTTTATAGCAATCATCGTTAAATTACTATTATACTCACACTGGACTGTTCTAAGAAAGGCGTACGTGACATTTAAGCACTAGAATACTGTCTGAAAGTCTAGCCTCAAGCTATACGAGGTCTGTTTGAGAAGAACCCGCGTGGCTAGGGTACTTCCTGTCTCATTTCCGGTGGCTTTCCTTTGAAAGGCGGAAGTACCGTTGCCCATTATCTATTAGTTGAACTACTTTATTCTTTACTAAGGCTTTTGAGGTTCGATTAAACTAGATTATTGAGGTTTCATTGGTTATTGGTTTTGTTCATTGGTTAATAGGCATTTATAATCTTTCAACTGCATTAGGTTTGGGAATCTTTGGAACACAAATGTAATTTAACGTATCACCGTGTACAGGTACTGACTATTTATGACTATTTATCCCGAGGGATAGGCAGGTTTCCTCACGATGTTTTCACTCACCGTTAACCTAACCTAATTGATATCTATGTTAGGTTTGTAATAAACATATTTATCTAGTATGTATCCATCATGAGTTAAATAAGGGCTAAAGTATTAAGTCCCTTGAACAAATTTAATTAACAGTGACCCTTAGTCCCTTTCACCTACGAAGGTTCGTAAATTACTTTTGTTGGAATTGGCACATTAGTTGGGTATGTTACTGATTGAAATCCCGATTCAGTTCAATTAACTTTTGATAAAGGTAAGCCGTATGTTTTTGGGATGTATATCTATACATACGTATTATGCGGATGAATGATAGCAGATTGACAAAAGGAATATATATGAGTGAAGTGGAAGGGCGGTTACGTAGGGGTCGGCCTAATAAGACATATAACAGAACAGCTAATTGAAAAAAGTTGACGTTAGGAGTACCTATAACCGCGAGTGTGTATGAGAAGATGTATGAGTGTCAATGAAGCGAAAGTGGTCTGTCAGGATTGGGACAAATGGGGATCCGTGATCTCTGCCTACCCCTCTACAGAGAATAAGGCGTGATGTGTATGTGTGTATATATTATACATCAGAATACATGTCTT